>DWQW01000693.1:0-45185 GCA_018249695.1 Heliconius erato demophoon
TAGGGGGCAATGGGTCGACAGAGATTACCTAAAGTATGAAAGGCGTACGATCGCACGCACAAAAGTTAACGCGATTTAAACAAACCCGCGTCGTCGAATCGACGAAGGTTAGTAATCTAGGGTTAAGAAACTTTGTTCCCCACTTTCCGCTGATTTTTCTCAAGGCATTGCGTGTTGAGTTGCGGAATTCAACGCCGGACTTTTTGCCTTTGTACCCGAGCGAAGAAATTAAATAATTTTAATAAATAATAATTCATGTCCTCTAAGGGAGATAGAACTCGCAACCGTCGCGTTACCTTGTGCCCTTGCACCACGACCGCCACAATAATAATGATTTATGTGATTAATAAACTATACTGAAGGATAGAAGGAACCATATAATATATTAAAATCGATACTTATACCGATATAATTACAATTTTCAATTTTTTTTTTCAGAATATTATTTTTATATTCTACATGCTGTATTTCAAAGTAAAAACATATTGTAAGCAAAGTTCATCGCTTTTAAAGTGAATGAAGTTCATCCAGCTTTCCTTTATTTATACTAAAATAGGCATTTTATTTATACCGAAATGAGCATCAATAGCAATATACCAACCAAACTATTTAAACCGTTGTTGTGGTTTACAGTGACACACGTTTTCCTAGAAAATTAAATGACTGAAAAATAGAAAATTAAATGATTCACCCTTGATTAGAAAGCATCGTTGATTTACGCCCAATATTAATAACCTATCTCCAACGTCAATCTTAGATTGTTTTATACATCTATCCAATCTAGAGATTGGATAGATGTATGAAACAATCTAAGATTGACGTTGGAGATAGGTTATTAATACTGGGCGTTAGGAATTATTAGGGCGTTATTGATTGTCTCGCCGTGCAAATAAAGAATGTAGACTCAAAGCCTCTTGTCAAACCTTAGGAATCTCCACCATGTACAGTAGGTATGGATGATTTACTATAACGATCATACTCAGCTGTTCAATTAATATCTTTCTTTTTTTTATGGAAAAAGACAAGGTAAACGAGCGTACAAGTCACCTGATGGATAGTGATCACCGCTGCCCATGACCCCGTGTAACACCAGAGGAGCTACAGGTGGGTTGCCGGCCTTTTAAGTTAATTAATTCTTTGTCAGTGTAATGAGAAATTAGAAAGAATAACAGCCAAGTATATTAACTGAGCATTTTTTTTATAAAATAATAAAATGTAGGCCATTTAGGAGTTTTATCGGTAACGTATTCATAAATACTTAAAAAACCTAGAATTTAAAGTAGTAAAAAAAATATTTGAAGTATATATTATGTTTGTAATTTATTCAAAATTTTATAGATAATTAAAAGAAATTACTTTATTTTCTCATTAAAAATAAACATTTAGATGGATATATGTAAGTCTTCTTTTCTGTGAAGTTCAAAACTTTAGATTGCATAGCAACTACCTTCATATCCTTGACCTGCGTGGTTATCATTTGAATCGATACTTCCCCGTGACCTACTTCCGTCTATGTAGAATATGAGTGAAAATATTTATCTATTTTGTTATGTTTGAAAAGAGCTAAAAGTTATAAAATATTATGAATTTATGTTATTTAAGTATTAAAATATTACCTATAACTAATAATAAAATAAAATTTATAATAATAAGTAAAATAAAATTAAACACATATAATATGTATTGAAATTTGTTACACAGTTTTATATTTTAAATAATTCCTTTATTAACGCACAACAAATATAATAACGTACATTTATTAATACATCTAAACGATTATAATTCTGTTTTAGTGAGAAAAAGCAGGTATTCGGAAATTAGACAAAACACATTATTTAACTGGAAACAATAGCCGAAATTTTATAAATAATACTTCACATTTTGTTTATTTATATAGTAATGAGACGAAATCAAGAGACACAAGTAAAATATTATATATGTATATCAATGTTATTACGATCAGAATCTGATTTCTATATGTATTTTTTTTTTAATTTATTTTAACAACATCCATAGTAAAAAGGATTAAAATTCAATCATAGACTTCTTTCAATAAGATAATTTCGTCTCACACAGAATTAGAACAAAACATTTATAATAAAAAGTACTGCTATCTAAAGCCGTCCACTACGATATGCCATTTCATGCCCTGCTAAGACTCCACACATTTCTATATCACTACTTTTCCTTTATAATTTTCCCTCTTTATTCCAAAATCAGAAGCCTTCATAATATTGTTTGTTCATTTCATTTATTTCATCATTTTCGTAGTTTGAGAATAGTTGTAAAAGGCAATAGAGTAGATCACGTCAAATTGACATTAATTCATTGAATAGGCTAGGAGGTCGCGGAAAATTGCACGTTACATAAATAACATACACAATATGCCTAATATTTTAAAACTCTACATATTTTTTTTATATTTTATTTAATTCATAAAGATAAGATACTATTGTTTTATTTAAAATTGAAAACGCTAACAAATATTACTCAGTGGTATAATAATTTATTTCACAATAGAAATAGAAATAATTTTCACTTTCTAAATACTTTGGGAAAGTTTTATAAATAAATGTGGTCAGAAATCTCTTAAATAAATAAATAAATACGTATATATGTCCATAATAATATTTCACAGACGCAATTCAATTTAAATAACTAATTTAAACATACTTAGTCTAAAAAATAATGTGCTCAGTTATCAACAGAATTTGATATATAAATTGTATTGTCTATGTCTTCTACACAATAATTCTAATGATAGTTCAATATGGTAAAACACATTGAGCACTAGATAATGACACATCCATACATCGTAATGATATAATGACAGCAGTTACGAAGTAATGACAAGTATAATAATATATTATATTATGTATTATGATCCAAACGATTGTGATTGAATAAACAACTATAGTTATATTAATTATATAGCATAATAGGTAACAAGAATACAAACTGATTTATATTTAGTATATATAATACTATACAGTTTCTTTATACACGGTTGAAACATATTTACATTACTAAAGGTAGATAGCGTTCAGGTAATATTGTGGTTTCAATACTCTTCAGGCCGAAATCGATTTGAAAGCGTACTTTTATTAATACACTCTTGGATTAATACATTTATAATTTCTAAATTACAATTTCAGAGAACAACAGGTTACAATAATTTAACATTCGCTAAGTTAAGTATTAAGCGATGTAATACATCTTTATATAGATCAAGAGCTAGAACAAATTTAATATATATATGTAAATGTTCTTTTAATAATTTTGTGCATACACCAATACACATACTGTTATGTCAATACAAGTCTATTATAGTTACAAGCTCTTAAACTATAATAGATGAAATAACACTCCTTAAATCCAATAAAAGTAAAGCAAATAAATCATATGAAATATGAAGTTTTTAAATTATGTCTAAAAATATTTTGCGCTTTTCGAAAATGTTTCAATATATTTGTAAATAAACTAAAAATTTGACTTTGGTCCAAATTCCACAAGTCTATTTCATGATTGACATTATCAAAATTATCAGAAGTCACAGATAGACGCGCAAATTATTATTTAGCACAACTTAAAAATAATCTTATACCAAAAGTCGTTGTAGTACTTGAAATGTTTTTTTCAAGAATATAGACTATAATATTATAAAATAAATGTTAACAGGCGAAAATATTCGGGCAACGTATTAAAAGAGTTCCAAAAAGATATAGCTATATATTATAGAAGTATCAGATCCCTACTCCAGCTCACAGTAAATGCTACCTAACGTCTAAATTAATAATACTAATAGATAAAAATGTCCATTAATACAACTATAACAATATTTAAATATTTTTTGTCTGTAACAAACAAAAAAGACGATTAAAATATAAATTTAACAAACAGGCAGACAAAATTAATTTCAATAAATGAAAAGGACAAAAAATTTGGTGAATTTTGAGAAATATTTATAAAACACATAAATATTTACGAAAAATAGCTCCTTGAAAATACTGGGTTAGGTCACTATGTGCTATGGCTTAAGACGTGTTGTTAGAAGAGTTGGCAAGACCAAGGAGTAAGTCAATTCCAGTATGTCCAAGGTACGAATATGTAGACGGTCCCTACGTATAAACATGGACATGTCGAAAGAGAGGATTTACTGGAAAACGAAATAAAGGAACATCTTGCTCTTTAAAAATATAAATTAAATCGATTAGGTATGCTAGTATTATAAGATTTAATATTTTGATAATTAATAACTAAACATTAAGATATTAACCCTAAACCATCTCAACCTAATAAAATTATGAATATGTAACTACTAATCTATTTACTATATAACCAAATTTATTTTGTTGTATTTTTTAAAGAGCAATATGTAACTTTATTCCGTTCTCCTGTCAACTTCCTCTAATATGTAGGGGCCATCGATTTTTAATTTGGACAGTGCTCTATTAACAATTGCAGCTAGGGTTGCTGTTGCCTTGCGGCTGCTCCGTGAGGCGCTGCCCGCGAGCGCCGCCCGCCAGCATCGCGGGCTCCGAGTCGAGGCTCTCCGACATCTTGTCGCAGATGATGTCCACCAGACGTTCGAACACAGCCTTTATTTAAAAACAAACATTGTTATGAAGTATCGTTTTTTAGCCTCACGATGAATGAAGAAGCAGGGTAGGTGGTATTTTCCTAACTCTCCACTCTATTTTTGCAACTTTGCGTGTTTGGTGACGGAACTCAACGCTGCACTTTGTCTTGTCACCAGAGCGACTAAATGAAAATAATTAATGTCCCGACTGTAAATTAAACCCTCAAACGTCGTGTTTACAGACGCAATGTCGCTGCTCCACGACCGCCTCATCGTTTACTTCAGAATATATAGTATTAATAAAAATTGTAAAATATATATAATAAATAACAACAAAAAAAATAAATTATATATTATATATAAACCTATTTCTGTAGTAAATTTTGATTTAAAATGTATAAAACAATTAAATTGATGTAAGTGAGAATAATCAAAGCTGCAATATTCCCAATTACAGCTCTCGCTCCATGTAATTTACAGTTATATAACCCTTATCTCACAGCAACGAACGAGGGTAAATTAATAAGCAGACGGGGTTCTGCTTTCACGTTTCACCATTCAATAATTAAGTTTATTTATACCAATGCAATGTTAAAAAATATGATTAAAAATAGGTCATTCGATTTAATTAATCGAAGCTTATTGTAGCGTATAGAATAATATTTCTATATATTTATTTTCTCTATATTAGCTTTATGTTGTATTTCGCATATAGCAGAGCAGGCAGAGGTAAAGTATTAAGACCCTCCGTTCCCCACTTTCCGCCTAAATTTCGGAGTATTGCGTGTTGAGTGGTGTAACTCAACGCCGCGCTTTGCCTTGTTGCCAGAACGAGGTATTTTTCCCGGGGCGGGATCCTACTGCCGTCACGTTTTCAGTCACACGCTTTTCAAATAAAGAATATTCTTTTTTAAACAGATTTTTCTTCTCATAATATTATTTTTTAGGTAGATTGAAAAAAAAAATAGATAGATAAATATATGTACCTTATGTAGGTACATTTTAATATTCAACGGATACTGAAACTAGTAATAACACTATTTTCGATTTAAAAACACAATATATATATAGAATACGAGTAAAGCAATAGTAAGTATACCTTAACATTAATGTTTTCTTTAGCGCTGGTCTCGTAGAACTCGACGCCAAGCTGTTCAGCCAGCTGCCGGCCACGCTCTTGGCTCACCACCCGCTCCTCCTCCATATCGCACTTGTTGCCTACCAGGATAACTTGCGCATTGTCCCAGGAATACGTCTTTATTTGTGTTACCCTGTTTATAAAATATTTAAAATTAGATTTTCTTATGTATATAATTAACTATATCGTAGGTCCTACTACTACTAACAACCTACCTACTATATATTTTGAATTAATTTAGATGGAATTCGAATCCATTCCTAGACAAAAAGATATTTTTAAAATTCTTTTTTTTTTTAAATAATAAGTTTTTCATAAATTAGTTAGCAAATGTAATCAATTGCCTAGAAAATTCGAAAAAAGTGGGGAACAGAGTATCTTAACACTGGGTTCCCTTTGCCTTCCCTGTTATATGCGAGATACAGGATGAAGCTGAAAAAAATGTATTTAATTTGTACTAAATACAATAAGATATACGAATATTTCTACAGAGCAAAGTTACATTTCATTTTCACATAAAAAAATTGATCATAGGATATATATGATAAATCATTATTAAAACATACTTAGCTCAAAGGAACTGAAAACGGAATAGTAAAGTAAATAGCCTTCCTAGACGGCTAGCCATTGTGACCTATATACTAACGAGATCTTAGTTGCCAACTAAACCGGGACGTCTACAGCAGAATTGTCCTAAAGAGGAGAATTACGTAACGCACTTATATGAACTTACCAATCTTGAACGCTGTTGAAGCTTTCTTCGTTTGTTATATCATACATTAGAATAAATCCCATTGCGCCTCTGTAATATGCTGTTGTGATCGTACGGTAACGCTCTTGTCCGGCAGTATCCTGAAATAAATTGAAAATGTATTAAAATAACAAGAAAATCAAAAATTAAGTAAACTATGATTTTTTTTTTATTTTATATCAATAAGTTTCTAAGTAAGAAATAAGCAATTTCATAAAAGTAGGTCTAACACACCCATATCTGTAGTTTGACGCGTTTGTCATGACGGAACACCGTCTTGACCTTGAAGTCTATTCCTACGGTAGACACGAACGCTGAAGTGAAGGAGTCATCAGCGTACCGAAAGAGGAAACTGCAAACAAAAACATATTACTTTTACTGAAATATTAAATTTATTATTAAATATACTTTTAACTTATGTTAGTTGATTACAAATAAATTATAAGCATATTATTTATAAAATATAAATTATGTTCATACCTAGTTTTTCCGACAGAACTATTGCCGATAATAAGCAATTTGAACATATAATCAAAATTTTGGTCACCAGCATCTTTCTGCCACTTAGGATCACCACCTCCAGCCATCTAAAAATCATTTTCGCATATACAATACCCGTTTTACTTACTTTTATTTTAATTTTAATAAATTATTCACAAGATTTTATTGTTTTAAATAATATTTAAAAAAAAAGGTAATACCGTTTCCATATTTTCAATAATTATCCAATTTTAAATTACCAGCTAACGCGACACAACTTTAACGCATTTGTCTGCAAAAGCAACTAACTAATGTTAATAGATAAAACTAAATTTAACTGAAAAATGATTCTTATTTCAAAGAACAAAATACTATACATTAGTGACACGCTGAGCTTTATCGTTGTACTGTAAATGTTAGTTTGCTTTTTTAAATAATCAAGGATACTGTTGCTTATCATCTCGTGAATTATACTGATACATGGTTAACTTAAAAATTATAATATAATTTAAATTAAAACAAGTTTCATTTAAAAACTTATTAAGAAATATATACAAATTTAAACAAAACATATTTCTGATTTTTTAATTTTGATTATCTATTTAAATTTTGATTATCTATACAATTTTATAAAAAATAAATATTTAGAAGACTTTCTTTGGGTTCATATAGTAAAAAAATGTACGCGATTTGCGCGTCATCCATAAATAAATCTTAAATAGATTGTCGATGTTAATTAATATTTTTTGTTTTTACATAAACAAAGCGTAATTAGCCGAACCTCTTTAAAAAAACAAAAAATTTACAACCCAAAAAAAATAAAATTAAATGTGTTCAAAAGAACTGATATTTTTTACTTCTTTTCAATACAATGTGAGCTTTTTTAATAACTCAACATCTGAAAGCCGTGTTACGGCTTACCGTAAAAATATAATTATGTTGTTGTATTTGTGGAACAAAAAATATAAGTTCGAAATGTTATATTTTATGAGATACAGAGATACTAGACTCTCTAGAGAAGGTCATCTTTTCTCTTGTTATATTTTATTTAAGTTATATTTAGTCTCGAGGCCAGTCATGGTGCAGGGGCATAAGCGTGCGACTGTAAGCGCGATATGTTATGGGTTCGATTCCCACTCGAGGAAATTATTTTTTTAATAATTCAATTTCCTCGCTTTGGTAACGACGTAAAGCGTGGTGTTCAGTTCCACCATTCGACACGCAATGTTTCCAGAATTCGGCCGAAAGTGGGGAACGGGAAGTGTTTTAATGGACACAGAGTGTCTTAACTCTAAATTCCCAGGGTCCCTATGCCTTCCATGCTACGTGCGAGACACAGGGAGAAGCTATTTTACTCTTACTGCTTATATATATCAACGAATGCACAATATTATTTTTTTTATAAGTTATTGTTAAAATAGAACAATTCTATGTAATGATAAATAAAATAGAACAATTCTATGTAAACAACAGAACCCATAACAAAATTTAATATATATATTATAATTATTTTCACAATTTATAAGTTATATTTAAGTTGTGCCACGTCGGTATGCCACTAGTAGCGATGCTGCATTCAATTCGCTGTGTCACTACATAACTTAAATTTTATAGTTCACCAATCATCTCGTAAAGGTATCTAAGGAATAGGCACAGAAATGCTCTTAATGTAAAATTGAAAATATAGACACTATTCTTTTTGGTATAGCTATTTGTTAAAAGAACAACCATTAATAAAAAAAAGCATAAAATATAAAAGTGGTACTTTTATGATTTTTTAAGTATAAAATGTTATAAAAAAATATTAATAACTAAAAAGCAAAAGTTATCACTAACAGATAACACTACAGTGTGTGCTTACCTTTTATAGGTGCCTGTAGTCGAAGTCAATCGACAAAGAGGTCAATATTTATATTTTATCGCTTAAGCGACTTCCAGCGATGTAACCGTAGCACGCCGCCTATCTCTGTCCCTTTTACATTCGCATCACGCAACGGAAGCGGGTGGCAGCGTTAACACGCTTATCGATTTCTTTTACTTACTTAGAAACGAAGTACAAACCACTCTGCAAATTTATTATTAATAAGCAAAATGGACAAAGTCGTACGTTATACCTGAACTCATAGGTGAAGCAGCAAAAATCGATATTTAAAAAAGTTTCATAACTAATATGTCTTTTTAACACTTACACTGAACTATTTAATTTCGGCTTCATTTGCTTGTTATAATTCCATGTGCGTTTTGTTTCAAATAAAATATTCTTTTGCTAATTTCTAAATAGCTCAATAATGTTTCGCGCTCACAGCTGTTACCTCCGTCCTGTTAACTTCTCACTGTGGCAAGGGAGTGGGATGACAATCAAAGATGGCGGAATGTGCGCGCGCATGTCACCAAACAGCCTGTCAAATTTTTTCAGAAACACCCATCCTAGAAATCGACTAACAGCATCGGATTTACTTTGAAATTATATCTTTATGATACTAGACGAATTTATATTAAGAAATCTAAATATTGTAATGGTCGCCTATTTTTTTTCTATTTATTTTTAAGAGGGGTCCTCAAGCTAATGTTGTTTTATAAAGCGTAACAAGTCAATACAAACATATGACGACAGTTAAAGCCTCGACCCCGTTGTAATATTTTATGTAAATCGAACGTATACGTATGTAGGGAACATTGAAGATCGGTAGAGTCTATTTATGGAAGCAAGCTCAAGATCAAGGAGTTGTTAAGGTTTATCTTATCAATGTAAATGATAAACCTTTTGGCAATAATGTATTTAATACAAAACATATAATATTAATAAATAATTATATAAAATGTAATAATTATATACATATCCAAAAATAAATAACCGATTAGAAATTTTATTCCAAGCAATTCTCTAATTGCAATTTTAAACGTTCATCTTTCATGCTTATAATTTTTGTGCATACGGAGAAAGTATGCGAGTGTCTGAGTACATTTAAGACAAACTCTTCATTGTGAAGCCTCAAATGAAAGCCTTGACCTCTTCTTGACCCAATTATAGAGGTTCAGAATTTTCCTTAAACCGAAAATGTTATTTTTTCCTATATGTAATATTTAAAAATTGTTACTAACACAGCTGGAATTGTCTAATTTTTAATACATCAACACAACTATTTAAGTTGGTCATATTTGAAAATTTAATGTAAGTTTTCATAAAAATAAAATCAGCTTCACGCTGTATCTCTCACACAGCAGGGTCAACAAATAAAGATACTTAAATATTTATTTATACACTTAAATATTTTTTCGGTTCGATTCGCATCCAATTTTTACCTTATTAACTAGTAACAAGACAACTTTAACTTATTGACTAGTAACAAAACAATGTACGACGCGACATTGAGGTCCACCACTCAACATCGTTTTCGTCGAAAATTGAACAGAAATAAAGGGAAATTCTTAACACTAGGTTTAGAAGATGAAAAAATATATTTGTAATACACAAAAATTGTAACAAAATATAAAAAGTTCTAGTTTCAAGCTTATTTAAGTTAAAGGAAAAAATATATATTTTATCCTTTTATTAAATTATATTTTTATAGTAATAATATAATTACACAATTTATTTAATAACATTTAAATAATAATAAACGTATCGAGAATTTATTGATAATCTGCTTTAATATACAACATATTTTTAAAAAATACTATCGCACAAGCCATCTATATTAGTGACAAAACAACTAAATGGTACTGCGTAGTAGGTAATTCTACATATAATGCTATTCAGTGTTCATAGATGCCGCTGAGCATTTACTACACAAAAGAACCTAAAGAAACTAATACTGAGGCCAGCCGTGGCACAAGCGTGTAATTTTTATATATTTCATTTTTTTTGCTTTGATTTCGAGATAAAGAGCGGCGTTGAGTTCCGCTCAATACATATTAACTCCAGAATTTGACTAGGCCCCCTCTACCTATCCTGCTACATGTGGGTTTATTACTAACCCGGCATTAGTGACGTGTATGTCTGTGAGACCGGGTGAATTGAAAAAAGAGTATAACTTTTTAACCCGCCATCTATGTGTGTTGGGATTTCGAGTACCTGCCTCATTTTACGTCCCCTGCAGTTACTTATCTCCATAATAGAACCATAAACGCACGTCCCAGAGTTTTGGCACCAATCCAACCCCAGTCCATGAGATCGGCGTCAATAATGACTTAAGTAAATTATATAAAGTTGAATTTGGATTTTTCTTTTTAAGTTTGTGAAATTAACAAAAGTACGTGCTCCTCCTTTTATTGTCATTTAAATATAATGTTAATATATAGTCAATTAATAAATCGGCTTTTTTGTATTGTCTTAATATTTTATAAAATATGTAATAAATTCTTATATTTTGATTCAGAATGTCTTACAAAAACGGATAGCATCGGCTCAAAGAGCCCATACGACCTGATGAAAATTTGTAACAAGCATCATCGAATAGCGAAGTTGTAGTTATTACCAGCCTTAGGTCAAAAATCCCGGTCAGTAAGACCGACATCATCAAAGATATAAGTCAAAGTAACGTCACCAATGGCTGGTTAAGCGGTAGGACGAATAATAAAATATTTGTTTCATTCCATCCTAATTGTATTGCTTGTAGCAGCACTTATATGCTTAATATACATGGATGTTCAACTTTATGTTTAGTTTCATGTAAATTTTTTATTTTTAAAAATATGGTATCTGAACCGTGAACCTAGTGACAAGACTCTCTGTTCTCCACTTTATTAAATATTGCTTTATGAATCCCCGCACCACGTTTTGTTATAGTAATATTACCAAAAAAACAATATTTTATAAATATAAACGAAGTTCCCCTACCTTGAGTGCGATTTAAATAAACAAATATATACCTCCCAAACCTTTTATAATATAGGCACTTTCCAATTATGCCATCAGTCAATCTAATTGTTACTACTCGTTTTCCAACGAACCCAGATTTCAAAAATAAACAATGAAAATAGACAATTTGCTACCGTTATAGCTCTATTACCGAAATAATGACATGGAAACAATGTTAAAAGCTTTAATAAAATGAATTGAAGAAAGAATTTTAAGAGTTGAAAATAATTTGGGATTTCATGATAATAGTAGCGCGATTTGGGACGTGTAAAGACAGCTTTAGATAGTTTAGATTCTGATCGACCTTAGGTGTCGTTTAATATATAGAACCGTGATGAGCGTGTACGAAAATGTCGCGAGGACGGAATTAGCATAGTGCGTCGTCGGATGACGTCACACCTCGTCATGTGATGCGCCTCAGATACATAGATAGCACCACCAGACCAAACTGCGCCAGTAACGTTATCCATCATTGTTAGAATTCCAATCCGATTCCAAAATCCGGATACTTACTGCGTTTACCATGGGAATGTAGATCGAGTTTGACGTGTAACAGAACCAACATTGTCAGCATATAAGATATAGACCGATATGTTTGCTTTGCTACGGTTTGCTTTATTTATATTCTTTTTAAAATCAGCTTCACGCTGTATCCCGCACACAGCAGGGTAGGGAGAGGGAACTTAGTATAAGACACTACGTTCCCCACTTTCTGCCGAATTCTAAAAGCATTGCGTGTTAAATGGCAGAACTCAACGCCGCGCTTTGCCCCGACACCAGAGCAAAGAAATGGAAATATAAATTTAAATAAATATTTCATCTCCTCGAGTGGGGATCGAACCGTTGCGCCACGACTGGCCTCATTTTTTTTTTTTTATTTTTTTATATTGTTTTTTATAACTCTCTAGCTTTAATCTGAGGCCTCGTTCAGGTGGTCGAATAGAAATAATACTCTTGATCATGAATGTATATAAAATATTATGTCATATGTCATCATTCTGCATGACATATGACATAATATTCTAATTGTGGAAGATAAGTGTGACAGCAGGTACAGTGGTTTACATCGTAACGATTTACTTCATGTAGCCCTGCTGGATAAACGGATTATACAACACAAACATAAAATTGCTAAGTCCAACTAGTATTTCCTGAGATTATTGCATTCAACCAAACAAATTCTTCATTTTTATAATATTAGTACATATTTCCAGCATTTTTAAGGAAAAGAACGAACTTAGAGATAAATAATTATGTTTGCTGTGCAATATTTTAAAGCCCTATTCGCAGATGAAGATAAAAATGTTAAAATTGTAATGAATCATTTTAAGAAACATTTTAAAAATAAATCATCTATCTACCTTTTCCACCCACTTGGATACATTCGATAGCTCACAAGAATCGTGTTTACTCGGTGCTACCAAGACGAGAAAAGACGATAGTTGTTTTTTATTGATACAAAAAGAAAGTATACTAAGCCTTTACTTATAAAAATATCTCATAAATATTAACAGACAATGTGTTACTTACCTTACAAATAAAAAAAATGTCATTAAATATTCTAATTACAGTGGTGTGATATAGTATCAGGTCAATATATTTACTCCATAGAGCCGTGGGGCGGCGATGACGATAAAATAAATTAACACGGTTTACCAACAGATGTCATAAGAAATGGTTAAAATTTTCTAAATTTTCGCTTAATCTGGATAAATTTAAAATCAAACGTGCGCTTATCCAAGAAAGTTGTTTTTATCCTATTATAATATCTTATAATTTTTTTTTCAAAATATTTTATTTTTAAGTGTACCTAAGCAAGAAGATCTTTCCTCACACTATGTAGTCTAGGCAAATAGAATAATTACTAAGTATTGCATCTTCGTTTCGTTTTCGTTTATTTTAAAACTTTTACGGTTTATTACAGTAAAAATATTTTTAAGGTATTCTCTATTATACTAAAGTCATCAAACAGTCTAAAAGTCATTTAAAAGTAATCCAGATTAATTAAGAAATTAATTTAAGATTATGCAGCTTAAGCAAATCTAATTATTAAACTTAATTGGAAAAGAATGATTAGCATAGCAAATATTTTTAAAAGAAAAAAATATTAATGCGAATGACTGTAAACGTGACAAGTTGTGGGTTCAATTTTCACTCGAAGAAATGAAATATTAAATATTTCGGAATTCGACGTAAAGTAGGGAACGGAGTATCTTAACACTAAATCTCTTCTACCTACTCTATTATGTCCTGAATGTAGCATGAAAACAAAAAAAATCATAATACAAATATATATGTATGTACATTTTCTGAACTTTGAAGTCTTTTAATTATAGCTTAGAAAGTATGTAATTATTGGCCGCCCCAACTTGCGTGGAATTTATGAACATTTCCATACTATTTCCATTTACTACTCGTTACCATTGAAATATAGAGGCAAAAATTAAAAAAAATACTTGTGTTGTGTGACAGAGCACAACGCTGTGGTGTATTTTATCAAAAGTAAAAAAAAATAATAAAAACCGAAGCCGAAACTGAACAACAACTTCCTCGTTTACGGCCAAACGCTGTTTCATTGCGCTGCTATGGCTTAAATTTTGTGATGTGATATTTCCGATCTTTAATATTTCTGTATTAATGGATAATGAATACCTCAAGCTGATCACCTATTGCTATATTGCTACAGGCGACATTTTATTTTATTTCTTTAAGTTTAGACGAACTATTACGGCTCTACACCAAGTGTGCAAATCTTCAAAATTAACTATAACCCCAAAATGACACTTTATAGGTCTTATAGATAAAGGTTAATTTAAATCTGTCCACAAAAATTATCATATTTCATCTATCGACATTATTATTTCGCATATATTAGACATATTTTATTTTCTATTTCATTAGAAATTGTATTGTTATTTTTTTTCATACTTAAGAAAGGAGCTTCAGTTTTTTTATCGTAATTTAAGAAGGACCGGATGCCTACAAATAACGAGGTCATACTTGAACAATTTGAACGGTATAGGCAGCCGTTGAACCCGTGAGTCCGAGAGAGAATAAAGATTGTAAATAGCTCGTTAAATATTTTATGTAAATTATATAGAATAACCAGACACTCTAATTATTTTATATACAATACATATTGTTAGCAAACTCGTGTAAAAGAGGGTAGATGTACGTGGAAAAGGGTATAAAAGAAATGGAATGAAGGAAACTCGTGTAAAGTATTGTTATATACTCTTTCCGAATAATTTAAACACATATAGACAATATGTGTTTTTATTTTGTTTTTAAAAACGTTTCCGTCGTTTTCAGTTTCCGATTTCTGACATCAAAAGTGGGATACGCACGAAGTTTTTATACCTTTGTGTGTATCCCGTCGCCTAAAGTTTGGTATTCTCAAAATTTAAAGCTATTTCTTATTACAAAATCTTTGCTGTATTTCATAAAGTTTAAATTATTAAAGAAAACACTTTAGTCCACCTAATTTTATTGAAAAATGGATCGAATAATAAGCAAGTATCAGGTTAGGCCGAGCGAAAATACAGGCCAGTGCGGCAATCTTTGAGAGTAAGTTACGCAAGTAAGCGGTCTTTGAGTAGTAGTAAGAGAGAGATACCTTACAATTTTTATAATTTTTACACTACTACTAATTGCACTTTAGTTTTCTATGTGTAAAATTAAGTTATTGTGTGTTATGGAGTGACCTAGAAAAGCCTTTGTGGACTTACACCACCTTCTTTATAAATCTACGTCATGTAAGTCACGGTAGGGGGTGATTAGGAAAAGATCTGTAATTAGTCTCTAACCTTTAATATTAGTCTCTAAACTTTGAGCGCCAGAGTGACCTAAACAAGACCAATATGAATCCGTGGTTAGTATAGGTACGAAGTGACTGAGAAAAGACTATTGTAAGACTTTTTTATGAGCGTAGTGGTGACTTGGTAAGACTTGTTAAGAATTAAGCCCAATCAAGATATGTACGAGATGACTGAGAAAAGATTCCTGTAAGACTCTGTTTGAGTAAGTTTGACTCGTAAGGGTGACTCGGATAATACTTGTTTAAAATCTTATTCTTTAAAAAATTCATGCAAATTGCATACATATACTATTTAAAAATAAATATTGTTTCCACACCTTCAGACACTTCTGACCAGTGTGAAAATGATTTACTACTGGCGGTAGGTCTAAACAAGAGAGTAATAGAGTAGGTGGTAAATACTATAAAAACAATGGAAATGTGTCAATCGGGAGCAGTTACATGTAGGCAACAGCCCTTATTGGAAGGAAAATCGTGAAAAGTATTGTTATTGGGTGATACTATATATATTCTTTTTTAATAATTTAAAAAACATATAGAAAATACGTGTTATATATTGTTTTTAAAAACGGCAATCGCTTCCGATTTCTAACAATATAATATATTTTCAATGTAAAAGTTACAATCATTTAATTTATATAATAAAAAAGTGGCAGCCATCTTGAATGTCATGTCAAATGACATAGAAAAATGTTATTAATAGCATACATTTTAGGGTTCCGACTCTTTATAGGATCACTTTATTGTCTCTCTATCTGTTTGTCTTGTCATCTCTTTGTCAAATAGATGGCAAAAGCGTTTGTTCTGTTATATAATCAAGAACAGCGTTGTGTCCACAATTTTTGTTTTTTACTGCTTGGTCACACACATTTTTTTTTTCTTGTACAGTGATAGTGCCCAATATATCTTTCTTTCTTAATAAATCGAACACAAACATAAAATATTGAGAATTAACTATGCAGCTATCAGTAAAACAGGTGTAGACCAGTCGTCAACAAGCAGGATAAGCCGGTTTAAGCGGCCGACGTAACATTTATACAGACTATATTTCCTGTAGACTTAGTATTATCCAATTTGGCAAAATGTGAGAATTTATAATATTCATAAAGTGGAAAATCTAAAAATTTAAAATGTACAAAAAACAAAAATAGACTAACATATATATTTGTAGTTTATTTCATACACAATGAGTGTATACGTCCGAAAATCTAAGTTTGTTAACTTTTTTTAGTTGATACTCATTCTTATTTCTAAATTTTAGGACAACTGGAAGTATTCCAGTTCTGATATTAGTGCCTTCGGTGTCCGACGTGTATTTAAACAATTTTTATCCTGTAAATATTTGTTTTTATTTTGATAAACTAATTTGATTTATTATATGATGAAGTCATCAGAAAATACACATCTATTTAAATTGGTGTTTACAATTAAAATATATATTTGTATATATTTATATCCTTACTTTTGGAAGTTAGGAAACATTATTCGAGGAAAATTCGAGCGTTGGTGTTTGTCATTTACTGTTGTCATTATCCTATAATGGATACGTATAATAATAATAAGGGTCTATTATTTTTATAATTTGTTTTCACTTATAAAAACTTTTTTCTTCAGAAAATACGGATATAATATAAATTTTCTAAATTATCAACACTATACATGCATAAATTAATTTTGAACCGACTTCTACAAAGGAGGCTATTAATTTGACTGTATTTTTTATATTTGTTAAATCAGAGCTTGGGATTGGGTGAACCGATTTTGATGTTTTTTTATTTGAAAACTGGTGCCTCCCATGTGGTCCTATTTTTAAATTGGTATAGTTCTGATAAAGTTATCCATGAGAAAATCACATAAGTCCTAAATATTATACTACTAATACTGTTTAAATTAGGTTTTTTTTGTCAAAAAATATTTTGTTATTAAATAATTCGAAGTTAACTTGTTTTTGTTGAAATAACAAAAGTTAGTAAGTTAGTAGTTAATTACAATTTTCTATAAACTGCATTAATCGACAGGTTGTCGATAACAATATTTTTATACAAAATATATACATTTTGCTAGATAACTTTAGATTCATAAAAAATAGTAAATCCTCTACAACAAATAGCAAGCAAGGGCCATCAGAGTCTTCAATAACAACTTTGTGTCCACTATTTTTGTTTTTTACTGCTTGGTCTCATACATACATACATGACAAAATTACTGCCTAATAAATATATAGAGATTTTTAACATACCGTGAGGCCAGTCGTGGCGCAGGGGCACAAAGTATGACTGTAAAACGACTAGTTGTAGGAACGATCGAGGAAATGAAATATATATTTATTCAAAATTTATATTTTCATTTCTTCGCTCTGGTATCGAGGCAAACGGCGGCATTGAGTTCGTGGCGGAACACGCAATGCCTCCAAAATTCGGCGGAAATTGAGGAACAGAGTGTCTTAACACTTGGTTCCCTCTGCTGCTCTGCTGTGTGCGGGATACAGCGTGAAGCTGATTTATTTAATATAAGGTAAAGGTAGGTAAAAGTAAATATTTTTTCAGAACAAGATAATTAGTAATCTGCGAACATAATATGTGTCAATTGATAATCAAGTGTTGATCACTGGGTATTGATTACTGTAGCCGTAATGTAGTAGTGTAGTGTAGTAGCTCATACATATATATTGATACGAGACCCGTAGTGGATGAAACCTTCTTACATTTGACCAGTTTTTTCCTAGGTAGTTAGGTACGAAACCTAAACAAACAAAAATTGCCATATTTTTTAAATATAATATGTAATAATATCAAAATATTTTATTTGAAATATTAATATAACAAAACAAGTCTTAGAAAACGAGTTAAAAACATCAAGGAAAGGACTTTTTAGAGTATAGGTAAAAGTTTCATACAATAGTTGCATTTCCACAAGCACAAAGTTCATAATAACGAGAAGTTGCATATTTAAACTTCAATAAGGTCTTGAATAAAAATAATGTGTGTTGTGAAACTGGTAACGTACCTACATGTGTTACTCAAAGTAAGAAAATATTTGAAGCTATTGTAAAAATATAATAGTACATTAACATGCAATCCCTCCAGAATTCGGAAAATAGGATGAGAAAATGTTTTCATGGGAACGGAGTGTCTTAACTCTAGGTTCCCAGGATTCCTCTGCCGTCCCTACTATGCGTGGGATACAGTGTGAAGGTAAAAAAAAATCTTTCAAAAGTCGATAGGAAAACATAGATACTATGAGTGTAAAGTGAAAAAAATATAATTATGCTAACATATTATTTGAAATGTCTGTATGCAATCAAACATTCAGTGGGATACCCAACCCTACCCTAGATATAAATCATAATAAGAATATGTAAAATAAAAAACAAATAAATGTGACCTGCGACAATCTTATATCATACGAAAAAATTTTGTGAAAATATAAGGATTTCTTTACGACCCTATACAAAGGAAACTCTGAAATAATATAGTTATACTTATGAAATATGTTACCTAGTGACACTTGTTTGATCGATGTACGCACTTTTATATACATTTTAAGAAGGAAATTGGCCTAGAAGTTAATAGTTATTTGTTTTATTACATACTAGCGACATGCTCGCGGCTTCGCCTGCTTAAACTACTGAATTATTTACTCAATACATTGAATTACGTTTGTGTTTTAATATACCTATAATATATGTTTGCAACGCAATTAAGATTTCTAATGTGAAAATTATTAATACCTTAGGTTGCATTGTTGTAATTCCCATAAAAATATTCAATTAAATGTTTGAAAAATAAAAACTCATCGATATTTGCAATAAAATCGTAACTCTTCGGTGTCCCATCTGGAAGTACTTAGGCTGACCATACAAAAAAATCATTAATTTCTGTCCGGTAGTTTTGCGTGATTGGTGAAAAACTAATAGACAGAAAGACAGACTCACAAGAATTCTGCTGCGTGATTTGTTAGCTTCTATAACAGACCTCATGTTAACCGACCTCATTTTTATTTTTTTTATATCTTTCATGTACAGAATTGACTTTTTTATTCTTTTATTAGAAGAGAGATTTGTCATTATCGAATCACACTCGTATGTATCCGCACAGGCAGGGGAAACCTAGTGCTAAGACACTCCGTCCTCCACTTTTCGTCGAATATTTAGAGGCATTGCGTGTTGAGTGTCGGAACTCAACGTCGCTGTTTGCCTGGATACCAGAGCGAAGTAATGGAAATATAAATTTAAATCAATATTCCTTTTCTCGAGTCGACGTTAAGCGCGGTGTTGAGTTCTGCCACTCCAACACACAATGCCTCCAGAATTGGGCAGAAAGTGGGGAACGGAGTGTCTTAACACTAGGTTCCCTCTGCCTACCCTGCTGTGTGTGGGATACAGCGTGAAGCTGATTTATTTAACTGTATTATAATTATGTATATCTCGGCCAACCTTGGAGACCGTCACCCAACATGTCATATCCGAGACGGCGTTAAGTAGTGGACAGATAATATAGTTTATATAAGTTTGATTAGCTTTCCGAAATTTTATTCAAAAACCAAGAAGATACTTGTATCTGCACTTTTGTGGACTTAGGAAAGCTGTTTTTGACAAAGCTGTAAGAAATAAATTATAGGAAGTACTGCCCAGCCCTGGTACAGTGTAACTGGACGCAGCTGTAAAGTATCTATAGAGATGTATCTATAGAGATCACTCAGCCTAAATTCGAGTAGGTGCTAGTAACGCTTTGATGTGACATCCAATCGGGTGTTAAACAAAGTTGTTTGTGCTATCAACTTGATTATTCAATTTAAATTGGGATAGCTGTCTCCAAGGAGTGGCCAAAGTGACATGGAAGTTAAAGTATCTGAAAGTAAATTGCCTGTTGTTAGTGCTCATTGCATCATCAGAATACTAATTGCAGGCGTAGGTGATGGGGGACGAGGTCAAAGAGGTATACTGACACCGTAGCTTTTGGTGTTGTTTCCTCTGGCTGCCCCACTAGAAATGGAGTATAAATCTAATGAAAAATGGCTCAATAACTTTTGATTACAACTATACGTTATTAGAAGTTCTACTTCTTTTAACAGTAGCAAGCTAATATCTAGTATATTGTAAATAGTAACAAGCTACAAGAGGCCAGTCGTAGCGCAGAGACATAAAGTGTGACTGTAAAATCGACTGGTTGTGGGTTTGATCCCCACTCGAGGAAGTGAAATATTTATTCATATTTGCATTTCTTCGCTCTGGTGTCGCGAAAAAAAGCGCGGCGTTAAGTTCTGCCTCGAAAATTCTGCGAAAAGTCTATGAACACTTCTTAACACTAGGTTCCTTCTGCCTACCCTGCTGTGTGCGGGATACAGCGTGAAGCTGAAAAAAAAACAAACTACAATGTTACTGTAAAATAAAATAATTTAATAAACCTAGTTAAAAAATAGCACACATTTTCATATAAATTGAATGGAGCACGACAAACTGGAAAAAAGACCATAGGATCGAAAATAGAATTTCAGCTTTACGCTTTTAAACTATTAACTTACAATCCATTGTCAAACACGGTTCTTCGAACTACTCTTTATGTATATGAATAAGTAAATACTGATACTCTATTTAAAACACAACACTAAACAACACAACGTTGCACTTTTTAGTACAAGAACGGTACTATTTTTATATTTTTACAATTGGATAATAATTATCTAATCGTATAAATATTAAAATTTTAACTTGCATTTACTGCATGAAGATATAAGGGCTAAAATAATTAACGAAAATCTATGTAAATTAAATAGCATATTAATACTTCATCTATACATATAATAATACAGTAAAAATATTTTTTCTGTACATTTAGTATTTTTGACTGAAATGGATGGAGGGACACTTAAAAAGAATAATAGAAAGCTTTTACTTTACTTTAGAAAGCAAAATCATTATTTTAATTTCTTGTCTGTCTATGCAAATATATATCAATCCATACTTACATTATAAATACGAAAGTAACTCTACGTCTCTCTTTTGGGCTAGTCGTAGGGGTACAAAGTGTTGACTGTGAACGCGACTGGTTGTGGGTACGCCAGGCAAGGAAATTAAATATTTATTTAAATTAAAGCTGATTTCATTTTTATTATTTTTTTTACTTTTAGTTTTTTTTACCTTTTAATTATCCTATCCAAAACTCATTTCATACAAATATTTAATAAATATTCGTATAGTTCAAGCGGGCGAAGCCGCGCGGATCTTCTAGTAAACTATAAACACATAATTCGTCAAATTTTCATAAATAGGTATGCGAGGAATAAATGAAACGAAATTAGGTTAATGAGTGTTACATTTAACGTATTATTAATTACGGCCTAAGATTTTTACTAACACGAAACGAAAGGCAAAATTGGAAACCTTTTTTATTACTACATTATTTTCAATATTTTAAACTACGGTCATGTAAAAAGGGTTAATAATATAAAAATCTTGTTACTTTAAAATAATAATAATTTCTCCTTTATAAGACCTACAAATGGGTAAGATACAAATGAGTAAAAATATTCCAAAAACTAATTCGGGGTAGAGCTGCAAAAAAATTAAAAATACACAAAAAAAAATACAAGAACAGCTCATACAAGTTATAAAATAGACTCAAATAAAGCATTTCAGTTATAAGCAAACAAGAGTAACTAAAAAATAAAGCTATCGAAATTGCACGATACGTAAGTTTGCATGTCGAGTGAGGTGGAGTGCATTCAGGGTTGTTACGAGTACGGCTCGGCTCAGTCCCACGTCGCCCGCCGACCAGCGCGTTCGTGCGCTCACGCGACACCCCTATGGACTACGATCGACCAAACGAACATACAAACTTAATCGTAGCCACTTTTCCACATTCAAATCCTACGAGAAACCGAACGAATTACGCGATATATCCCTTTTTAAGAATATGACTTTAAAACTACCCTACAAAAAATTTTCTCTACCCTATTATACGTACTTTTGTGATTAATCTACACCGAGGTTATTTTCTCAATATGCATCTCAGGAATTTGTATAGAAACCTATATATACATAAAAAACGACTGAAACTTTCTACTTTCAACCTTTAAGAGTTTACACCTTTGTGACACGATTTACACGAATTTATAGGTAGTTTTGAACATTATTTTTATCCTAATACTAGTTCTCGGTAGAAATAAGTGTGACCAAAGACAATTGAAGTAAAACAATAGACGATATAAGTGTGCTTTTAAAGTGTTTTAAATTAATGACAGTGCTTAGATATAGTTTTGTTTGTAATATTAGAAACTAGTGAGTGTCTTAGTGCCCTTTCAGTGTATAGTATTTATATCGTATAAACAAAAGAGATATTTTGGTAAGGACTTTTTTTTATTTTTAAAATAATATACATATATTTTATTTTTATTATTATTCATTATTTTTTAAATTTTAATTGTTTATTTTATTTTATTTTTATTAAGTAAAATAAGGCTTTAAATAAGTTTAGATATATTATTTTGTATTTAATGTAAGCTTATAAGACATGTATAGTATTAAATACAATATTTAAAAAAATAATGGTAATCATTGCTAATGTACAACAACAGAAAGTAATATTTTTTATTTAGAAAAAATGTTATTATTGACAAATTGAGGACGTCTATGAAACCGGAACCACCAAGCATTGTAATGGCTCTATTAAAAATATTTCTAAAGAATCTGGAAACTTGACATCTAAATGTAATTGTGATTGGAATATAGATTATAATTTACTAATACAGAATATTTTTTCGTAAAATATTCGACAAAAATTTATATTTATTGGAAATTATATTTTTTTTGTACATATGTATGTGGTAAGTATGGTAAAGTTTCTTTAAAACGATAAAATATTAAACTATCAATATGTTTCTAGGATTCAATCTATTTTTGCATAAAAATAATACTGCAATATAAAATATAAGCTTATATTGGTATTCTAAATATACATATATAAAACGTTAACCGGGCCAGTGCCCCTAAATGAAATAATAAATTGAAAATATTTAACTTGTTATATCATAAATAATTACAAATATTATTGGAAATTGGCTGGGTTTAAAGATATCATCACCATATTATATTAGAATAAGGTACAGGTAAACTGGACGTAACTCAATTTACCCAATTTAATCATCTTTAGATATATTACACTAACGGCCGCCGCGAGGCTTCGACCGCTATAAGACGCTAGGTGGTAGGTAAGCGAGCACGACAAATGCGGTTTTTCTTGCGTTAATCCCGATTCCGCGGGATTACAGGGGTGAAAAGGAACCTATATATTGGCTCCACATCTTTCTTTCTTCTTTTATCTTTTAGTATTAGTTCCATAAGAATCCATTCAGCTGTTTCGGAGATTAGCCTAGACAAGCAGAAAGACAGACACGCCTAGATTAATAAATACAGACTACTTTTGGTATCGTGTAACCTGGGAAAACACGGCTATTTTGAAATCACCGACATACATTCTTAAAGCTATTATTTGTTAGAATCAAAAGAATATTTATAATGTTATCAAGAAATCAAGAGTGTTATTAGAGATAGCCATATAAATAAAAATAAAAATTATAGGTTTGATCGTCGATTTATTAAATCAACGTCATATCGATCATTATTCTTAACGGCGTAACTCTTATGATGTTACCAAAGAGGTAGAGCGATATGATGTAAGGCAGTAAGAGCCTTTTGTTTTTTTTTATTTATATATATATATATATATATATATATATATATATATATATATATATATATATATATATATATATATATATATATATATATATATATATATATATATATATATATATATATATACGCTTCACGTTAGGTGCCGCACATAGTATAGTAGGCAGAGGGAACCTGGGAAGTTAGTGTTAAGACATTTTTTTTCTTTTATAGACACTTCCGTTCCCTATTTTCCGCTGAATTCTAGAGGCATTGCGTGTTGAGCGGCGGAACACAACGCCACGCTTTGCCTCCTTACCAGAGCGAGGAAATGAAAATATCAAATAATTCCCCGAGGTGAGAATCGAACCCACAAACTGTAGCGGTTACAGGCTTGGCTCTTATGTAATATATAAATTTATTACCTTTTCAATGAATATATTAAATTTTTACATATTTTTTATCTAAATATGTAAATTAATTCTATTTTACCTCTAGACTCTTGAAGCCGCCGGTTCATTCACGTGCATTACTTCATCCGACTTCAGCGTAGGCATGCTTCATAAGTATACTTGTGTAGACGTAGCTTTAAGTAAGCGTAGCGTACGTAGCGTATTCTCGTATTCCAGGTCGGCATACTTGTACTCCAATTCGTAATATAATTCGTGTAATAATATCATATTTATCATTTATTTACTAACTGAAGTTACTGTTAAATGTTATTTTATTTAAAATTAATTTATTATTAAGTTATATATTGAGGCCATTCGTGGCGCAGGGGCACAAGTGACTGTAAACGAGACTGGTTTTGGATTCGATCCGCACTCGAGAAAATGAAATATTCATTAAAATGTATATTTTCATTTCTTCGCTCTGGTTTCGAGGCAAAGTGCGGCGTTCAGTTCGTATATTTATTACGCAATGCCGGAAAGAGGAGAACGGAGTGTCCTATCACTAGGTGCCCTAAAATACCATTCGGACGGGAATCAACAAAATCTTTAAGGGTGGTTTGAACTGCCCCATCGGAATAGATTTTTTCCCTTGCAACAAATTATACGTATTTCAAAAAAAAAATGATAATCTGTTGCAGCCAGGTCCAATGTATGTATATGGTCCAGGTGGATATCTTAGACATTCCAATTGAAACTCTTCTAATTTAGTTGCTGTTGAGCAGTGTGCGGCCTAGCGTTATCGTGAAGCAGCAGTGGCGGGAAAGCGATTGACCATCTTCGGTTTTTAACAGCTAGCTTTTCCATCATGATGATGCAATTGCTGATAATAATCGTTTGGCAGATTTGAGAAAACTGTAATGAACGACACCAGTACTTGTCCACCAAACGCTTGTAACAAGTAACTTTTTTGGGTTAATTTTCGCTTCGGCAAGATATACGTATTCGTATGGCTGCCTGTCAGAGCGCCTGGCTGAGCGGCTTCCAGGAGGCGCGGGTTCGAATCCCACTGCGTTCGAATTTTTATACTATTTCTAAATAAATATTTTTCTTTTCTAAGTGTGGAACGCTTAATAATGACGCTTTAAAAATGTTTTTTTAATCTTTATTTATTTATTGTATGAACTTTGCACTTATTTATATACAGTGCTTGGATATTTCATCGAAACAAAGTCCGTCTATTAGCTACTAATAGTTTACATTTATTAAACCCAAGTAAAAGTTAAAGCAAAAGTAAAAAAAATAATCATTTGAGATATCGCTCTTAGATTTTCCTGTCAATTTGAAGGCTTACATATTAAAATTATTTCATAATATTCTCATATTATTGTAAAACAAATAATCATTTATCTGGAATCCGTAATATGAATATAATAATTTGAATGAAAACAACGCTATTATTGAGCTGTCACCAAGCGATAGTGCGCCCGGCTGTTATGGTACTTATATAAAGATTATTCAAACTGTGCCAAGTCCAATGACATCGTGAGTATTTTTAAAATAGTTTTACAATGTCAAACCTAAGCCGTACTCTTTTAATGTACGTATATATTATTATTGACAGAGTACAAAAATTAACTAGGTGGGCTTAAAAGATTTATTATTTATAAAAAAAAAGATTAAGATTTTTTTATAATATCGGTTTTTATAATTTACTGGAGGAAGGTCACGTAAAAAGCATAAAGACCCCCCGGAGGGCATGTATGAAAAGGTTCATGACAGTGGACGAGGCGAAAGAGGTATGTAGAGACCGTAGCGTTTGGCGCTCTGTTCTCTCTGACTACCCCGCTACGGATAAAGCGTGAAGTTAGTTAGTTATAATATCGGTTGTCGTAGCGCAGTAGTACAAGCGAACGAGATTCAAGCAAATTCGAAGATTTTAGGACCGATTCTCACTCGGAGGAATTAAATATTTAATATTTTGATTTTCCCGTTTTGGTCACAAGGCAAATCTCAGTAAAATTTGTTAGAAAGAGAAGAGGAACGGACGGGTCTTAATGAGGAACAGAGTGTCTTAACATTAGATTCCCAGGTTCCCTGTGAGTACCCTAACGAGCAAATATTTGATAACTATTCATCTCAACATACATCCAGGTAAATACAGGCTCTAATGATATTTCGTCCCGTCCTAGTTTTTACGCCTACATGAAGGCATGGGTATTGGCTTTAATTAGTTAAAGCTATAATTAACTATTAACTATTCAAATTGTGTCACACGATACACATATACATATGCATAATGTATATAGATAGGTATATAGTAGTTATTTAACGTGCATGACTGCCAATGTTAAATGTACTAAAATAGTATTATAATTATAAGAATTTTAGGTGACTATAAACGCTATAGGTTGTGGGTTTGATTCCCACTCGAAGATGTTAAATATTTGATATTTCCATTTTTTTCGCTCTGGTGTCGAAGCAAAGCGCGGCGTTGAGTTTCGTCACTCAACACGCAATGTTTCCAGAATTCAGATGTAATAGAGTCCCACTGCCTATTCTGCTGTGTGCGGGATACAGAATAGTGCTAAAAATATATAAGAATATTCCACTATTTAGTTGTGCAAATTACAAAAAATAGAAAGCAGATGCTAAACAGGCTGTTAGGTAACGTGAAGGAGAAGCGGAGGGTCTCATCAAAATGTTTAGTAGTCGCTACGTGACAGTACTTCTTAAACCTCAAGCTTCGCTACTTTGAAACAGAGCTTTTTAAGTAGCCTATATTATACAGACTTGACCCCAGAAATGTTTTACAAATATCATTGTTAGGGTTCCGTACCTCAAAAGTTGAAATCGGAACCTTTATAGGAACATAGAAAAAAAAATATGCCAATTTATATTTGTAGTTCATTTGATACAAAATTAGTGCAAATTTAAGTTGGTCAACTTTTATAAGTTGTACTTTTCGTTAAACAACTTAATCTTGAAATTCTTACGGAAGCCTTAGTGGGCGAATCCGACTCACACTTAACCGGTTTTTAAAATTTGAAATTTGATATTTGTATGTTATAGTCTTACTGAACTTGACATACATCGACTACTTGTTAAGCATTCAGAGATATAGTCGAGAGCTCATTGTAAATTGAGGCTCATAAAATGCACATATTTTTCATAAAACAATAGAAAACTCTATTGTAGAAATGGAAAAAAAACGCTGTATTTTCAGTATTTATCAGTTATATATCTGTGTTACTAGAAATTTTTTATATTTTTTTTACAAAATAGAACAGAAATATTAATAAATTATAAATTTATAAAGAAATAACCCTAAGTTATTTATAACCCGCTACGCTTTAACTTTTATACATTTTCTAATAAAAAGTATTATTAATAAAAAAATATAATAAATAATATATGAAGCCAGTCGTGGCGCAGGGACACGAACGTGCCACTGTAGGTTCGATCTCTACTCGACGAAAAATACTGCGGATATTGGGGGCTTAATAGACCAATCATTAAATATTTATTTGTCAGCTAATTTACTTTTCTACTAGAAAAAAATTCACTAAATCAAGAAAGCTTTTTGTACATGACGTTATAACGTAAAATTATAAAGTAAAATGGGATAATTACGTAAAAAGATGAAATTTTAAGTTAAAGACTCTTATCATAAATTGACTAAATTCTCCATTGTAGATGTCGGGGTTAATAATAAGACTCAATTTCCTGTGGGAAACATTTGCGGGCTTACAAAGAGAACGTGGAAATGTTCTGATATTAACGCGATAAAGGATATATTTTTGAAGAATTCTTATATGAATTGAGAATATTCTGTATTATATCTGTATATATTATATTCTGTATTATATCTATATCATACTTATGACAATAATTATAAAATTATTTTCAGTTTTATATACTACACTACTACTAATTAACTTTAAATTACTTTTATTTAATATTTACAGCTATGCATTAATTGATACTATTATAATAGAGTTGCTATGTTTAACAAAATTACAATAAGAAATATTATTGTTTTAATAAAATATGTAGAAAAAAGCATTAGATTCTCCTCGACTATACTAAGTACATTAAAGATCACAGTGGAACCTGCAGTTGGCGCTTATGTTCCCTTTTTGACCACTTATTTCAATTTTGTCCAAATATAATAATATTTGAACAAAATTAAACAAAGTATATAGTGAATAAAGTGATCGTAGAGGCGATTTGTTTCTAAATTTCCTAACATTACTGACAAAGCGTGAAAATAAAAAGGTCCTTTCTCTTCGTTAAATTACCATAAAATGTACCTGTCAATATCAATAAAAGATATTCTCGAGTCAGTTGGATATTTATAGAGATTTTCTAGAACTAATAAATAATGTCGCAAACTTTACTGCTCTATAATGTTAGTATGAGCATGATGGATAGCTGGATGTTTCCAACTTCATTAACTCAGTTTTGCTTTCACTTCGTTGGATAAATATCACGTATATTAATTTGTTGTGTGATTTTGTCTATGATAATTTAATGTGTTCATTTTGTTACTGTTTATAGAGATACAGTTATGGCAAAACCCTGATAAAAAACAATATTCACGTGTTTCTTGAACTTAGTAATTTTTAAAAATTCAATTTTCATATTTAAACATAACTAGAGCGCATTATGCAAAATTCTGTACCAGCTATCAAACATTTTACTATTACCATAATATTAAAAGTCAATGTTGAAAGCTTTCAAAGTTAAAGCCCAAGAAACCAGGGTCCCCAGACCTATGTCATTTTAGCAAAGCTGAAATTTTGAGAACTATTAGTAGTTAAGACGGTATGCGTACTTACTAACGTGAAAGTGGGTCCTTTCAGAGGTAGCGCCAACTAAATGTGCATCCCTGTATGATAGGATGATTGAACTATCGGATTGGTCTGGATACTTATAAGGAGTCGTGAAATAAATAATATATATGTAAACTTGAAGCGTGCTCATATAACGTAGTTTGCCCCAATTTTAAAAAACTTTTAGAACGTCTGGTATGAGTAAGGCCTACGTAAAGGGTCTAGCAATCATAAATATACATTTTTTATATTATTCTTAAAAACATATTTAATTACGAAAGTTTCTATTTTTACGTAGATGTACCTTTAGTTGGCACTACCCATAAAAGAGCCCCACTTTAAAGTTAGTAAGTACGCATACCATCTTAACTATATAATAGACTATTAACCCTTAAAATTTAAGCTTTGCTAAAATGACGTAAGCCTGAGGGCCCTGGGATCCAGTCGATTAGTAATATTCATGAATAGAATAGTTTGACATTAAGTACAGTATATTCCAATTTCATTTTCAAATTATGACTTTACTCTGTTCTTAGTCTGCCCATTCATCTTTCTAAATATGTTTAGCCAAGTTTTGTTTCATATCATATAAAAATGGTTCAATAAATAATCCATTCGAGATCTTTCATTATAGATTTCTCAGAACCGCCTAACTGGCATACAGCGTTGTTCCCCTTTTTGAGTTTATATTTAGAAGGTTGCACTAGAATTTTATTTTGCAACTGGCAAGCATTGGATCAGATATATCTATATACAACTACATAATTGGTTACAGTTGTTATAGACCTAAAAAAAATGTAAAATACAAAAACAATATACTTATCTTTTCTAGTTCTTTTCGTAGTAAGATATGGATTTTGGAATGGATTTTATATTTCCTCCTCGTAGGATGTGGCATATTTATGAAAACTTTAATAAAAATTATAGCAATTGTAAAAAAATATTTCCTCAGAATTATTAAATTTTAATTGTTTTATTTGTCTTTTCTACACTTCATAAATAGATATATGAATACTATGTAACGTATTTTATCACTAGTCACAAAAAATATATAATTTAGATTTTTATTTAAATTACCATATAAGGGCCCAGTCGTGACGCAGGGGCACAAGCGTGAGACTGTTAACGCGATAGGTTGTGGATTCGATTCCCACTCGAAGAAAAGAAATATATATTTTAATTTCTTCGCTCTGGCCAGAGTCTATGCAAAGTGCGGTGTTCAATTCCACCACTCAACACACAATGCTTCCAGAATTCCGTGAAAAATGGGGAACCCTCCTGGGGTTCCCTCTGCCTACCCTACTGAGAGCGGGATATCTGACGCTGAAAAATATTAAAATAACCTTTCATAATATTATCAATAAGTCGCCATTTTAAGCGATATATTATATCATCGACATGTAATTACTGATACGACGTACACGATCCAAGCCTATTGTAATTGTTAGTAGGCGTATCTAATCTATAGCTGCAAGGGATTTGGATCAATACGTACGTTCTAAATTTGATAATAATAGATCAAGTTTCAGATTATTAAAATAAACTTTTTAGTGCTATTGAATTGTTATATAAATGTGTTCTTTTATTTTCTCTCTCCTAATTTTTCGTATATTGATTTAGCTTAGATTATTATTGTGTTCCTTTTCTAAGTACAAATAAATCATTTTATTAAAAGAAAATTAAGTAAGTTTTTTATTAGTATTGCCGACACCAAATATACATATTACGCTATAGACAAAATGAATATACTCAGGTAACCAATATATATACATATTACTTTTTGTTTATTGCCTTTTTATAGTTTTTTTTAGCTTCACGCTCTATCTCGCATGTAGCAGTCGCAGGGAGTTTAGTGTTAAGACACTCCGCTCCCCACCTTTCGCAAAATTCCGCAGACATTGTGTGTTGAGTAGCGAAACTCAACGCCACGTTTTGCCTCGATACTAAAGCGAAGTAATAAAAATATTCTTATTACATCTCAAGTGGGACTTGAATCCACAACCTGTCGCGTTTACGTTCGCACGATTGTGCCTCTGCACCACGACTAGCCTCACAACATCTTAGTTATAACTTAAATATTATATTAATACTTAAACCTAAACCTATCGAAGCCTGTGCAAACTTCCAAAGCAAACAATTCTAACTAAATTAACATGTTACAAAACCAAAGGTTAGAGCATTAGTAACAAGACTTGCCTACAATGTTAACAGGATTATGTCCCAACAATCCAATAACAGTTTCTTAACAGTTCAAAAGGACATGACATCCCGTATCAATTAGCTGAAAGCCAATCACAGCCGAAATACCGGCTGTCTGGCTTTATCTTTATAACTACGTATTCGACCCTTTATATGCCGTTACTTTGGATGTTTTGTGTTACATTAGTTCATAAATAGAAAGGATTTCTTAGTAAATCTTTATAAAACTTCTTGATTTGGGTAACTTAATAACGTTGGGATGGTTTTCGATTATTATAAAATTGAGTATGTATATTTTGTTTTTATTTTGGATTGGCAGAATTAATTACAAATTTTATACTAAATAAAAGGTATTCATTTAATTTTTTTAATATTTTTAAAGTGTTATTCCACACTTAGGAAAATAAAATACTTAATTAGAAAACGTATAAATTATTAGTATATTAGTTGGTCAGAGCCCTTAGACGGTTTCCAAAGAGGAGCGGGTTTAAATCCCGCTGCGTTCAAATTTTTATACGTTTTATAATTGAGTAAAAAAGGTATTCAATTTGGTTAATATAAGAGAACACAGCTCTATTACATATCTATTACTTTTGGTATTGAATATACACAAGGCTTTGCTGTTATCCAATGCCTTATCTTTAATATTTATATAAAAAAAATTTACTTTACACAACGTAAGGAAAAAATCTGCAAAGTTAAATAACAAAAACTAGTGATGTGAAGATGAATTTCGGCCTAGTAACTGTGCAATACTATTAAATTAATGAACATGTTCCTATTTGTCACTGGAAATAAATAAATCATATATTGCTATTAATATTAATATATATAATAGCAATATCATATACACGAATACTGAAACTAAGTGAATAATTCACATAGTTTTTGCCTTCATTCTTCTCACCTTTAAGCTGTAGATTCTCTTTAGTTATGCCAAAAATTTACAAAGCAACAAACCTACCATTTTGTTTTTTCTTTTCTCCCAAATTTAATTAAAATTGAAATACATTTGGGCACGTTGAACGAATGAGTGATGAAAGAATAGCAAAAAGGACTTGAGAATGAAAAATGAGCGGTAAGAGAGGTAGGGGGACACCTCGGTTGACCTTCGAAAACACAATATCAAATACTGTCTATCCCGCTAGGGATACAGCGTGAAGCCAGTTGTAGTGTTAGTAGTACAGAAAACATATTATAATATTGTTAATCGATCCCAACCTTGATATAAGAACTCATTAATCAACATCATTAACAAAAATGTATATACATATAATTATAAAACCTATTCATTTAAATCTTTTCAAATGACTTGTCTCACATCAAAGAAAACAAAACGAGGCGATGTAAAATATGTAAGACAGAAAAATTAATTACGAAACTTTGCTTCTTAGACATACACTGCCACCGTAAATTCCAAACGTCTATCCTGAAGGTTGATAATCTGCAGTTTAAAAATTAAAGGTCGCGGTTTGAGGAAATCGTTTAAGAGCCAATATGTGTACAGCTGAGATGAAGCCCGGTCGCAGGTGGAACGCTCGAAATAAATATAGATCGTGATACGTCGTTCATTGTCACCATCTAGCCAAGGTCCTAAGAATTGTCGAGCAGCACTACGGATAATTCTAATTAAGTAAATTACGATGTAAATGTTTTGATATCGTTATTTAATTATTTGGGTAAGAATCTATTGAAATTAAATTTATTAAATTGATATAATTATGCTTTTTTTTGGGCTTTTGTGGTACATTGTATAGTGGATAGTGTTTTTACTTCGAATGCAATGGTTCTGATTTTTTTCTGGAGTAGGGATTCCATCATTACTCTAGGATATCTCAAAATCTATTGTTTATATTCCTTCGCTCTGGTAAGACAACGCGCGGCGTTGGATTCCACCGATGTACATGATATACTAAAATCATATTAATGGAGGTAATTATTGGATAAAATGTTATTAATATTACAAATACTTTTTATTTGTATTTACATATTAACCGACATCAAAAATGGAATAGCCTATATGTTCGTTATGTTACTATGCAATATTTAATGCCATTATAAATAATTTGTTATTTGAAATATATTTTCTGAAGTATTCGCTTATTTGCGACTTATGTCGAAATTTAAACGTTATATGCTTACTTAACAATTAACGTGATATCATATAGCTTCTTTTGCAAAAACTATTTGAAAAGTTTCCAAGCGAGATTTAAACCCACAACCTGCGTGTTCAATCAGAAATATTACAGCTTCGTCTCAAAGGTGCGTCAATTAGAGTGCTGGATAAAATCTAACTTGGTTAAATATTGAAAAGCAAAGTTCTTTGTTATTAAACACTTAAAAGTAGTTTACTTGAAAGTGTGACCTAATTGGTTCTGACTGTGGTCTGAACTTTGCTGTTTGCGGCGGTGTTAATTGAAACTGTAGAATAATAAAATAAACAAACAAAAGAAGAAGTAAAAGAAGAAATAAAATTTTGTAACTTAAAATTCAATTACAATGCAAGTGGATTTCTGGAACCATTCTTACTGGTATCCTCACGCTATTTCCTCAAAGCAGGATAGACAGAATGGACCTGGAATCAATACACTCCGTTCTTCGCATTCCACCTGAATACGGATTAATGTGCTTCATAGTTACTTTTGTTTTACCAGAGCGAAATAAATTTTAGTCACAATCATTCCTATGAGTAGGGATAGTACCCACTACCACCACGCAAAGTGAATTAGACACTTGCACTGCGTCTCGCGAGTGGCCCTCTCATTTTTCATTTTTTAAATAACTTTTAAAATGCTATGTGAATTTGTCTACTATGTGGACACAAAAAAAGCCACCCAGTGTAAACGATTTATCCATTTATTTACTAATAACACGTCAGAATTGACGTGAAATATTTGCATATCAAACGACTTTTAGCCTCCGCAATTACTAACGTTGATAGCAATAAATCTTCCCTTGAGTGGTGGCTTCTCCATTTTTACACGAACATAAACTGTCTAGTCGCTAATAAATGACGCAATCGACAGAGGGCGCTTTGTGTCTTAATAGTAATTTTGAACCACGTTTTAAATGAAAGCCATTTTAGTCACAGTCTCTTCCCTACGACGACCTAGTTGAGACATCTGACGGGGGTAATGTCCGCAATCAACATGCTGTTGATTTGATCATTTATCTTCTTGGAGACAGACCTTTGGGCTAAGTTTCTATTGGTCGATAAGTTCTCTTCGTCTATCTAAGATTGTGAACTTGCAATTAAAGTATTATAAATTAAATTATTTTTTGTAAATTATATAGTGAAAAATATTTTATTTTATAATAAATGATCTCTAGCCTAGCTCGAGGCATCTAGGAGCTTAAAATTCTATAGATCTCAGCTAGGAGTTAAAAATTCTGTATTAAATTTCATCAAGATTGCTCCAGGCGTTCAGGCGTGAAAAATTAATAAATACACTTTTACATTTATAATGTTAGTGAGGCCATTAAGTATTGAATACTGTGGTAATAAAGCAATGTACTTAAAAATTAAGTATTTCCATTTATAACAAGCTTTTATGTAAATTGCCGTGATAATTAGTGTCTGTTGCAAGCCTAATTTGACCCACTTAGCAGTATCCATTTGAGCTGAAATTTGGAGTTCAATATCAGTCGTCATGGCAACGAAATTACATTTTTATCAGCTTCACGCTGTATCCCGCACACAGCAGGGTAGGTAGAAGGAAGCTACCGTTAAGACACTCCGTTCCCCACTTTCCGCCGAATTCTGGAGGTATTGCGTATTGAGTGGCGGAACTCAACGCCGTATTTAGCCTCGACACCAGAGTGAAGAAATGGAAATATACACTTAAATTATTATTTCATCTCCTCGAGTGGGGATCGAGCCCGCAACTAGTCGATTCTACAGTCACACTTTGTGCCCCTGCGCCACCACTGGCCTCTAACTTACATACATAATAATCAATATTGTTGTTAATCCAAAATGGCCACCGTAATAAAATGACGGCTTACAAATATTTGCATAACCTACTTAATATGGGTATTAAATGAATTGATTTTTAAAATACAATACTCTATAAAAAAAATGAGAGAAAACAATAAAGTTTGGTTTTAGAAAAGGAAAATCAATCATCTTATGTTAAAATTTTCATAAACTGACAGTTATATTTCAAAATTTCATTGTTATAAAATATCAGATTACTTAATTTAAAATCTTATATTTAAAAAAGTTCACTCAAAGTCATCATTAAAATGAAGAAGGAAAAATACGTTTTAAAATACCCACAATACTTCATATTTTTAAAAATATTAAAAAAATATGAAAAACAAAACTTAAACATAATATCAGTTTAACATTGCTAGAAGTATCTCCAACAACTGCAACTGCACTAATCTATACGCCTCTTTACGTCTCGGAAGTCAGTTTACAGCTGACATAAAACAGTTAACAATCGACCATATAACATTAGGCCAAGCGAGACCAACGTGGACTGGCAAATGTTTGGAGAACATTTATTATCAATCTTCGCCAATATTGGCCGTAATTTGTGTATGTTGTGTTGTTGGTCTACTATAGCGTAACGTGTGCTCTCAAGCCGTTAAAGTTAATGTAACGTAGAGGGATAAAATAGGCACTCTATATTCTTAAACGTTGGCTATATTTATCTGAGTGTTGTATAATGACTTCGGTAAAAGTTTTATGCTGGTATAACGACCTAGTTGATTGACTTTTTAACGTCACAGCTATCACAGAGAAATTTCTTATACAGAATCTACTATGGCTATTATCGGCATAAAGGCTAGCATCTGCTTTAATTTTAGATGTGATACTGTATGTTATAATAAAAGACCTAAGTCACTCGGTGGAAAATGAGGAACGCAAGCATCTTAACGGGAAACGGAGTGTTTTAACACTATATAAAACACTATATCAAGCCCACTTTTTTGTCTTCTACGAAAGTAGAATAATAAATATATTACTATACTATAATGTTCTACAACGAATTTTAAATGGTGTCTGCAATAGCATGAAAGGACTACTTTTAACGTTTTCCTTTGTATTTTTAATATAACATTTAACACAGTACTTCGGAAAGGTATGTTTAAAAATGTATTTTCATTTCGACGACTTCAGTGATAGGGAATAATTTATGAATAATGAATAAAACATGATACAGAAATTTTGTAATTCAAAAGAACAGAGTTTTTGTATTTTCAAATTATATTTCATTATTGTTTATATTTCTACGTAATTTCTATGAAAATTTATATTTTCTAATAAAAAAGTTGATTAAAAAAAAAGTTCTGTATAAAAGAAAAGAGAATAGAATATAAGATTGAAAACTTATTTATTAATTGTAAAATGTATAAAACAAAACTTTTGCAGAAGATATATTATTTATTAATGTGACGAACCTACGGCGTGGAAATAATTAAACGAGCATTAACCCTAAGGGGTAAAATGGAGGTTACAACTTCGTGTGAAACTTGTTAACTCAATAGAAATACACACGCTCAAGTAAGTAGCTGGAAACATCACTGGCAAACCATATATTTTTGATTATAGGATAGGATATCTTGAGTATGGATAGCATATAAAATAAGTTATATTATATGATGTAATTCATAAATATGTATATCTATATTCTCTTATTAATTTTTTACACTCTATTCCGCATGTAGCATTGTAGGCAGAGGCACCCTAGTATTAAGACACTCCACTCTCCACTTTCCACTGAATTCTGGAGGCATTGCGTGTTGAGTGCTTGAACTCAAACACTCAAACATCAGAACGAAGATACAAAAAGATTAAATATTTCCATCCTCGAATAGGGATCGAACCCGCAACCTGTCGCGGTTACAGTCACATGGTTATGCCCTTGTACCACGACTGGCCTCATCTTATTAACATCTCGTATTAACAGCTATTATTTTGTAAATATAATCTACTAGAGGGCACGCGCGGCTTCGCCCGCTTATTAGGAGTGAATTCTAAAAAAACCACGAAACGTGTTCAATAAAATATTTTTAACAGTCTGAATTTAATTTTTTATAAAAATCGGTGGCAATTTAAAGATTTTTCCATATAAACTTTCAATCCCTTATTTGACACCCTTAGGGGGTGAATTCTTAAAAACCATGAAACACGTGTTCAATGAAATATTTTTAAGAGTCTGAATTTCAAATTTTATAAAAATCGGTACAGTTTAAAACATTTTTCCATACAAACTTTCAACCCCTATTTCATCCCTTTAGGGTTAAAATTTTTCAAATTCCCTTCTTAGTGGATGTCCAGAATATGAATATAAACATCTGCCCAAATTTCACGTTTCTACCATCAGCGGTTACGGCTCTGCGTGCGTCTTACCTCAGTCAGACAGCACAAGTCCTTTTATATATATAGACTAGAGGGCGCGCGCGGCTTCGCCCGCTTATTTGGAGTTTCGTTTCGAAAAAAACCACGAAACACGTGTTCAATAAAATATTTTTAACAGTCTTAATTAAAATTTTTATAAAAATCAGTGGCAATTTAAAGATTTTTCCATATAAACTTTCAACCCCTTATTTGAACCCTTAGGGGGTGAATCCTTAAAAACCATGAAACACGTGTTCAATGAAATATTTTTAAGAGTCTGAATTTCAAATTTTATAAAAATCGGTACAGATTAAATTTTTTTTCCATACAAACTTTCAACCCCTATTTCATCCCTTTAGGGTTAAAAGTTTTTAAATTCCCTTCTTAGTGGATGTCCAGAATATGAAAATAAACATCTGCCTAAATTTCACGTTTCCACCATCAGCGGTTACGGCTCTGCGTGCGTCTTACCTCAGTCAGTCAGCACAAGTCCTTTTATATATATAGATAATCGTTTTGAAATATAATAACAGTTTCAAATTAAAATAAAAAAAAAAATATTATGTATGGTTAAACAAGCCACTCTATTAAGTTTTCGTATTGATGAATAAATAGTTTTTGTCATAAATATAAATATGTGTTATATTAATATTGTTTAGATATACATAATGTCATATGTACATACATTTTTTGTTATAGTACATATAAGACGTTTTTTTAAGTAAATGTAGAAATACGATGTTTTCAGGAAATTATGCGGCCGTAGATCTAAATATATGGTTTGAATTACAATTCGATATCTCCAAGCGTTCCTGAGATAAAAGCTTTTGACAGACAGACAGATAGACAGACGGGCAGTAAAGTGATCTTATAAGGGTTCCTTTTTTCCTTTAAAGCTACGGAACCCTAAATACATACATATATAAAAAATAAATTATTGCATATACTAAAACATAATTACTACTTATATTTATGTAATGTATACCTAAACATCTTTCTACGTAAATAATTTAGACGTCGCTCGCTTTTGTCATCCAAAATTAACTTTCAGCTTCCGTTCCACATTACTGTTCTAAATTAAAATTTACAATAATATATACTTTGACGTTTTCCTCTACTGCATAGTGTGGAATGGTTATTTCTTACTAAAACTCAGTATTTTTATATACATATTTATATATCTATAACAGAGTTTTTTCTGGTTTTGATTAAAGTAACGACAAGATTGGACTTACTATCAAGCATGGAACACCTGGAAAGAGTCGAATCAGTGGAATTTTCACTAAGTATTACGTTCTCTCTGTATAAGATATGTATAATATACAGGAAATTGTGAAATAACATCTACTTTAGTAGGGCGGTTTCTTTTTTAGGCACCTAGTGTGAAAATACTTCGTTCCCTACTTTTGCGCCAAAATTTGTCCCTTAGTATTCTTTTTTTGGATGGATAATCAGTGTAATTACAACACAATGTATTAGTCGTCAGCCGCTACTTCGTTTGCGTAAGTTTTATGAGCTTTGCTTTACAACTTTCTATCCCATCCCTTTTCATTGAAAATTGCAACAAGTAGGCAAAAATAACCTAGTGTCAAGATAGTCTGTTCGCCACTGTCAACCCGAATTCGAGACATTTTTATCAAGTGTTAAAACAGTTTACGTTTAGTTTACACTATTATATTAACGATTTTTTGTGACGACGAAAACTGCCCAACCTACGACTTTTGCCTTAGTAGCATGTTACAGTTAAGATCTTTAATTTTTATATGTAAATGAAAATTTTAAATCACGCTGAACAACTTTTACTATGACGGCATTTGAATATTCTTTATAGTTTAGCTGAACTTTTGTTATTCTTCGTCCGATGTTCAAAATCTTTGTTTTTTATTTCAATATCCATGAAAATGCCTATCATATGGAAGAACTGTTTTTTTTTAATTTGGCTGGACTTGGAGTTCTTCTTGAGACGCCTTCCAGATCTTTAATTTTTATATGTCAATGGAAAACGACTGTCATGCTAAATATTTTTTGCTAAGATGGCATTCCTTTATTTCTATTTAATTAAGCCCGTCTATTTCGGTTGTACATTATGTGACAGTTTCCAATATTAAGCCTAGATCCTACCCGGATCTAATAGCTATATAGATGTTCGTGTTTTTCATGTTCAACTCCCAACCTTATTTATTCACAAACATAATAAAAATGGACGATCATATTTTTAAATTAATTTATCATAGTATAGATAATATAGTAAACAGAAACAAATCAATAAAAATAAAATAAATAAATTAGCTTCACGCTGTATCCCGCACACTGCAGGGTAGGCAGAGGGAACCTAGTGTTAAGACACTCCGTTCCCCACTTTCTGCTGAATTCTGGAGGCATTGTGTGTTGAGTGGCAAAACTAAATGCTGCGCTTGTCCTCGACACCAGAGCGAAGAAATAGAAAAATAAATTTAAGTAAATATTTCATCTCCTCGAGTGGGGATCGAACCCACAACCAGTCGGTTTTACGGTCACACTTGCCCGCGCCACGACTGGCCTCAACTATGTATACTGATACGATTGTACAAACAAATAAATAGGTACCTAATACAGTAGCAAATACAAGTATCAGGTGGAAGTTCAACCCAACAATACGGTCCCATTTACATTAATACTTATTTAGGTCATAAATTAAAGGGCAGGGCGTGGCGCACCAACTGCGTGTTAGTAAAATTATTTAACTTACACTCACTCCACACACCATAAGTCGCTTAAATTATAATAATCATATGAATTTTCACGTAATTTAAATACATAATTTATAATGCTGTTCAGATTAAATCGCTTTAAATAATAAAATAGTTAATTACATTTAAAAAAAAATCAGCTTCACGCTGTCTCCCGCACACTGCAGGGTAGACAGAGAGAACCCAGTCTTAAGACACTCCGTTCCCCATCCTCATTCCCCTCCGTTTCTGCCGAATTCTGGAGGCATTGCGTGTTGAGTGGCAGAACTCAACAACGCGTTTAACCTCGACACCAGAGCGAAGAAATGGAAATATAAATTTAAGTAAATATTTCATCTCCTCGAGTGGGGATCGAACCCACAACCAGTCGGTTTACAGTCATACCTCAGTCAGTCAGTTTTCGTATATTATTTAAATACATATATGTATATGTTATGAAGCCAGTTGTGCTGTAAGATCAAAGCGTGTGGCGTTAAGTTTCACTACACAATATGCAATGCCTTCAGAATTTTTCGGAAAGTAGAAAATGAAAATGTTTTGTCAACGGCGCTATCGTCGCGCTTTGCCTCGTTTCCAAAGCGACTAAATGAATATATTAATTATTTTGTTTCGTCAAATGAGAATCAAATACCACTGTGCTATGACGGCATCAAAAAAAAACTATATTGTAGATATTTGTAATACTTACATCTAGAGAGAGAATTATATATTTTCTATTTTGCCATAGAGATATCTGATAAATATACGTGTACGTGTATTTTTAAAGTTATACAAACATAAATAAATTAACCCTTTTTCGCCTTGAAATTAACTGATAAGGCGATGATTGGAGGTTGGATCATTATTCGGGGGATTAATTCCGCCCCTCAGCAATATCTAGGTGGAAAAATAAAACGGAGTGTCCTGACATTAGATTCTCTTTGTGAGAATGGCCAATAGTTTACTTACATCTTCTCTTTACTCTAAACCTACTAAAAAAATACAGTATTTTATATTTAAATTTAGATTCATTGTTTATTACCATATACAATAGTACTTGTAAACAGTCGTATTCTATATTATATCGAATAAATCCAGCCAAAAATAAAGTGCAGTAACACTAAACGTTAAAACTTAGTGATGATAATTTCATGACTCGAATGTGTAATAAAATATAATTGTTCTCAAACGACGTGTTAAGAAACAGATGTTTTTATAAAAAGATTAACACCATGTTCTTTTTAATATGTTGATTTTATAAAGATAATCAAAAAAACAGCTTTACGCTGTATCCCGCACTCAGCAGGGTAGGCAGAGGGAACCTAGTGTTAAGACACTCCGTTCCTCACTTTCTGCAGGATTCTGGAGGCATTGCGTGTTGTGTGGCGCCGCGCTTTGTCTCGACACCAGAGCGAAGAAATGAAAATATAAATTTAAGTAAATATTTCATCTCCTCGAGTGGGGATCGAACCCACAACCAGTCGGTTTTACAGCTCCTGCGCCACGACTGGCCTCAAAGCACAAATAAGACGAAAAATATGTTAATATCATAAAGTTGTATATAAAAGTCGCAGAGAGCTAGCCCAAAGTTTTAGTTCAAATTTATTGATTCTTCAAAAATAGCTTGGAAAGTCGAGTCTATAACTGAAAGATTTAATGTAGTGCAATTCGAAGTCACTGCTGGTGCTAATTATGGTGTGTATCTTTGAGTATATCCAAATATATCCAAATACGCTAGTTATTCAATCGTATGAGTATATATTTATAGCGGAAAAGTAATATATTATATATCTTTTTAGGCCAGTCGTGACGCAGAGGCACAAAGTGTGATTGCAAAATCGACTAGTTGTGGGTTCGATCCCCACTCGAGGAGATGAAATATTTATTTACATTTATATTTTCAATTCTTCGCTCTGGTGTCGAGGCAAAGCGCGGCATTGAGCTCAACATGCAATGCCTCCAGAACTTGGCGGAAAGTGGAGAACGGAGTGACTTAACACTAGGTTCCCTCTGCCTACCCTGCTGTGTGCGGGATACAGCGTGAAGCTGATTTGTTTTATATATTTATTTATCTTAAATATTATTTTTAAACTTGTAATCTTTGTTATTATCACAGATTGTGTGATTTGACACGGTGTATTATTTTAATTAACGTACGAGAGACAGCGCTATAATTATAAACTCCTACGGCAATTTTCAGAATTTAGGCTTGTACAAGGTTTTCTGAGTGGAAGAATTAGTTAATTATATTATATTATTTTTTATTTACTGAATATAATTATGATATAATATCATATTTTTTCGTTGTTTTATAAATTGTCTTTTTTTATATTAGTAATAAGGCATTGTTAGAATCCGTTGACCAAATTCTTAACAACTACTTTAAAGTCAGATTTATAATTGTATTTTATTTTATTACATGTCAAATATTGCTCTTATATATCAGAATAAATCATAGGCTACAACTGATATAGATATAATTTGGCTATATTATAAAAATCGGGCGAAGCCGCGTTTGGGTAGCTAGTATGTATATAAATAAAAATATAAAAACGTGAAAAAAATAAAGACGATAAAATCGACGTCCCTAAAGTTATAGTAAGTTAGATCACAATATATCTACGTGTCTTTGCGATTTAAATCTTTTCGTCACCGTTGTTCAATCAAATGGAAATCTCTCTTGTTTTCTTATGGTACGCGTGACTTAATACTCGACATAGGGTGAACCGATCCGTCGACGTCAGGTAACTTTATGTTTACTGACGCTATGTGTTTATATGAATTATGAAATATTGTTAGCTTTAGAGATCTTTGAACTCTACGAAAATATATATAAAAATCTTCGAAGATATTATAGAAAAATATTTAAATAAATATTTTTTTTAATAATAGGCGAAACTTTTTAAAAGTAAACATGTCTTGTATCTATTAATAAACACAGCTTCACGCTGTATCCTCCGTACAGTAGGGTAGCCAGAGGGATCCTAGTGTTAAAGTACTCCGTTTCCCACTTTCTGCTGAATTCTGGAGGCATTGCGTGTTGTATGGCGGAATTCAACGCCGCGCTTTGCCTCGAAACCAGAGCGAAAAAATGGAAATATAAATTTAAGTAAATATTTAATTTCCTCTTGTAGGAATCAAACCGACGACCAGTAGCGCTTACAGTTACACTTTGTTCCCCAGCGCTATAACCGGCCTCATTATTAATAATACAATCAAACAATATAAAATAACTATGTACATAGATTAGATTTTTAAAGCAAGAGTAGTAGAGTGATAGAGGGAAACTTCAGTTGACTTTCGCAAACACAATATCTATAATATTAGAGAAAGTTCACGTAAACAGCATGAGGCGAAAGAGAGAGATTCAGAGACAAGACTGTTTGGCACACCCTTCTTCCTGGCTATACCGCTACGGATAAAGCTTCACGCTGCATCCCGTATACAGCAGAGGAGACAGAGTGCACCTGGTGATAAGATACTTCATTCTCCAGTTTCTGCCGATTTCTTTTATCTAGTTACCGGAGAGGAGACATGAAAGTATTAAATATTTCAGTTTTCCGCGTGGGAATAGAATCCACAACCGTCACATTTACAGTCACACTCTGTGTCACTACGCCACGAACGCTTCAAGTTTATAGAGTGATGATAGCTAACAATTTATTAATAAGAAAAACAGCTTTTTCGAAAAAAATATCCACATCATAATCACGGTTTTACAAGTACATTTCTCATATCCATCACAAACTTGACCGATATCCAGTACTGCACTTGGCCGCGTAACAAAATGTGTCAAACCGTACATCGGCGATGTCTATTTTTGCATCTCATTATCTTCTCGTGCCAGAATTCTTTAGGACATCTTAGATTTTAAATATTTTGAGATTTTTGAAAAAAATACTAACGTTTTTTATGACTACAGTAAATGGCTGTTTTATACAGAAGCATTTACACTTACTGTTTAAAGAAATAGGTCGAAGATTTGTAAATTAAATGAAGCGGCATTACGAGTTCACTCAGAAGAAATTAATGAAGATTAGATTTAAAATATTATCAAGCTTAATTCTTATCTTAAGTTCAGTAAATTATAACTATGCAGCGAGGAATATTTATTTTTTTACTTTTTTGTCATAGATATATTGCAGATCAACAGTTAAAAGTTATATATGACATTTATACAGTCAAGACTAAATTCACACTGAAACATACAGTTGAATTTAAACTTTTGGTTTTCAACATGTTGAAAAGGACGTTTAAAACTTTTCATATCTATATGGGTAGTACGAGGGGCTCGCCAAAAGTAAGGTTCCCTATTTTGTAATTCGGCTTCGGAGCGCGGGAAAAATTTGAAACTTGGCGGGATATTCCGCTAGGATGTGGTGGCCACACTGATTTTTGGAGGGAAGTG
>DWQW01000694.1:0-45158 GCA_018249695.1 Heliconius erato demophoon
TATATATATATATATATATATATATATATATATATATATATATATATATATATATATATATATATATATATATATATATATATATATATATATATATATATATATATATATCAGCTTCACGCTGTATCCCGCACACAGCAGAATAGTCAGATGGAACATAGTGTTAAAACACTCCGTTCCCCACTTTCTGCCGAATTCTGGAGGCATTGCGTGATGAGTGGCAGAACTCAACGCCGAGCTTAACTTCGACACCAGAGCGAAGAAATTGAAATATAAATTTTAGTAAATATTTCGGTTTCGGTAGCATTTATAGTCACACTTCGTGCCGCTGCGCCACGACTGGCCTTAGCAATATTTATGTTACCGCCAATCTGTATAATTTCGACATTTTGTACAATACCTTAGCAATGTATTGTTTACCTGGAGCGTCCGGGCAATGTATAAAATAATACGAATATTATTGTCAATTTAGTAATACTTTACCTAGGTAAGGAATAAAATTTCTAGGGATTATGTAAAGTACCCGCTATTCCACCGGCAATGTGTAAAATAAATAGATCTTGGTCCATATTCCTACATTCGAGATACAGATTTAGCTGTTTTTAAATACATTTTCAAAAAATCAGATTTGTTGTGAAAATGTTATTAACAAATAACCTTGAACTTTAAAAACCACACCAAAATAACAACACAAAATGAATGGTCGGATGTACGTTGTGTGGAGTGTCCTAGTCGCGCGCACTACCTGTTGCAGGAACGTGGCGGGACTGCTAACTGGCCTTTCGAACGCCATTCTTGGGGCTGCGATGGATGTATTTGCGTGAAGACAATTCATTTACATTTGCATAAACTTTATAACTACCCGTAAGTCTCTCTAGATGCTTATGCCTTTATATAGCATTTGTTAATTCTTTTCTCGCTTTTGTATTCACAGCTTAGCTGGAATAGGTTTGTCTTTTTAACATCCTGCAGATTTGAATGTTAATATTAAGTTTTTTTTTTTAAATGAATGGAAGATAGAAATTAGTTTGTTTTATCACTCACTAAGCCTTTAGTTTATTGTCTGGCTTAGTATACAACATAGTATAAAAAAATGAATTGTGTTAATTTCTATTGGCAAGTGCAAAAAGAGTAAACCGACCTGGTTGGTTTCCGCGCGCGGGCGCGGGTTCGAGTCCCGCTGCGTTCAAATTTTTATACGTTTTCTAAATAAGTATTTTTCTTTCCTAAGTGTGGAATAACACTTTAAAAATGTTTAAAAAGAGTAAAAATATTTTATCTAAATATTAAAATCGTACTGAACCTACTATTGTGGTTTGTAGAACAAAACAAAAAAGAATCAAATTATCTCATTATTGAATATATTTTCCACCGGAGTACCTACTACAACAAGATCGCATTCACAACAAGGTACCTACGCCATTAATTAATTTCGTATTTATACTGTTCATTTGGCGTTGTTTCCAGTTTGCTTAATGTGCGCACAAAGCGTAAATTATTATTATAAAATTAGCAAGGAAAATTATAAATCATAAAAATTGGGACCTCTTTCAATTATGCTGGATGTCTGGTAAAGATTTTATTGATTGAAGAATTACTTATAGGTCCCAACTGTTAATCCTAATAAACTATTGGGCTTGTTTATTTTCTTTTTAGTTTTATGCAGTTGGGATTTTTGTTCTTATATTTTTTTTTTATTTCTCACTTTCTTGTTAGGATTTATTATTGTAATCATATCATGTCATCATAACTATGATATACCTTTTAGAAATTCTCGTTATGAGCTCTTTAATTTGATACCCATATTGTGGTATTCAAAACGAAAAATATTTTTTTGATTAAGTCCAATGGCGTAGTACAGCCGCCATAATTGTTTTTTTTAATGTCACCTATCAAGAACACTTGGGCTGCTAATACGAATCTAACGATATCTCAATTATGTAAATCCGTTCAGCGGTTCTGGAGATATGAAGTAATAAAGAACATTACATACATACGAGATACGTTCGAAAAACATAACCCTTCCTTAGCAGTCGGGAATAAAAAATATTTAGACAAAACAATTCCATAATAAATACATGCTGTAAAGCAAGCAACTTCGAACTCAAAAATCATATCGTAACCTAATTATTTCATTTATTTAATTATTAAGTCGTACAATAATATATTCTCTACTAATTGAATTTTAATTCTTAATAAACAACCGGTCAAGTGTCAACGAAACCCTCGTTCAACCAATTTCAGGATTATAGGTCAACGGGAAGTACAACTTATAAAACTTGAGCTTTGCGGACATTTTGTGTGAAATTAACTACAATTATAGGTATGAAATAAAATTTTATATTTAATTTAAATATGTTTTTTTTTCAGAGTTTTCCTTTTTCTTATTTATATTGTTCTTATTGCCAAATTCTATAATTGTAGGTTAACGGGAAGTATCCTGTATTCGAATCTCATGCAAAATGCAGCAAAAACGATGCATAAATGCTCGATCATTTGATTGCGTTGACTTAAAAGTTATTTTTTTTCTTTAAGGATTCTATTTGTTCCTCTGGAAGTAATAAACTCTAAAAAGTGTTATACACAAGTTTCATATTTAGCAGATCCAGTTAGGTTTCAAAAGGAGAAATAGATATACGAGTGCTTTTAAATTCTTTGAAGTTGCGACTCAAAAGCATTTCGTTCGACGTTCGAATTTATCGGACTAACTTGTGATGTGAATCGCTATATTATTTTATCTGTGTTTTTATTAATTGATTATGATTGATATTATGTTATCTTTTATTTTAATATGACAGCGTTAAAATACGTACTTAATTACAATATTAAATACAACAGAATATTTTTCAAATTGTGTTTAAGTATGTAATTATATTAATGGTAATTATTTTGATACTTGCGATTTTAGTAAAATCATGATTTTTATTGTCGTGTCGAGGCTAAGCGCGGCGTTGAGTTCTGCCACTCAACACGCAATGCCTCTAGAATTCGGCAGAAACTGGGGAACGGAGTGTCTTAACACTAGGTTTCCTCTGCCTACCATGCTGTGTGCGGGATACAGCGTCAAGCTGATTTGATTTTTGATTTTAATTTTATGATTTTTATTAAAATAAAAAAGAACAATCCGTTAATTTGCTAAGACGTTTAATATAAAAATTCTATAGTCTCTTTAGTAATTCTTGACATAACTTTTACAAGTAACGTACTTTTACTAGTACAAATATAATTAAACCTTTTCCCTTTATAATGCTAATATTAAATAAGAAAGAGAAATTAATAAAAAAGCGAATTAATGAAATATAAAGAGATTATGAGCCTCATATTTAATTGTACCTATTCAATAATTCTAAAATCAAAATAATTAATAATGGTATTAATTAAATATTAATTTCCATTCATTGGGGACAGTCATGGCGCAGTTGCACAAGAGTGTGACTATAAACGAGAAAAGTTTGATTCCCGCTTGAGGAAACGAGATATTTAATATTTATTTCTCCGCTCTGATGTCGAGGCAAAACGCAGCGTTGAGTTCCGCCACTCAACACGCAGTGTCTCACAAATTCGATGGAAAGTGGGAGTGAGTGTGGCGTAGTCTTAAAACTAGGCCTCCACTGCCTATCCAGCTACAAACGGGATATATCATGAAGATAAAAAAAATCATTTCACTGTATAGCATAATATTTGATTAATCAGCATATTAACCGTCTAGATTTTATGACACTGGTTGTGTACAATAATAGAGTACTCTATTGGTTATTCATTGATTGACCCAAATTGTCTAACAATAACGACGCTTTGTCGTAGGCTAAAGCCATCTATCTATATACTTATAACCTATACGAACGATTATTTTTAAGAATAAAAATATTTTAATAAAAAAATAAATCGATAATAACAACGAAGGAGGTAAAGATTATAAACCTTTATACTTCTTAAGCTTATGTAATATAACTAAGGTATTTTGAGCCGGGTCCGCGACGCGTGCTTTTGTTGATAATAGAATGTAGAATGTTTCATTAGTTTAATAATTAATCAGCTTCACGCTGTATCCTGCACACTGCAGGGTAGGCAGAGGGAACCTAGTGTTAAGACATTCTGTTCCCCACTTTCTGCCGAATCCTGGAGGCATTGCCACGCTTGTCCTCGGCACCAGAGCGGAGAAATGGAAATATAAATTTAAGTAAATATTTCATCTCCTCGAGTGGGGATCGAACCCACAACCAGTTGGTTTTACAGTCACACTTTGTGCCCCTGCGCCACGACTGGCCTTAAATTTTATTAGTTGTTTCTTTTAATTTAAGGCAATTTAATTATCTTCAAGTATTGATTGTTTGACGCTGATTCTAAATGACTTGGATATGTCTATATTATTATTACAATAGTTTAAGAAATGAGTTATTAAAATTTTATTTAAAAGATTAATTCGTTTTTTATTTTACAGCTGATTTGTCAGTTTAATTTTTTTATTCAAAAACTTTTATTTTTAGAACATCAAAAGAATATAAAAGAAAACTCGGAACTCCTACAGGATCGCTTTGTCGCTTGCCTGTCCGTCTGCCAAGACCATTTACATATCTCAAGATCATGTTGAGCTGAATTTCATATCCAAATATCGAGGTATTTTTCATTAACAAAAAAATAAACTCTTAAGTACACGCAATCAAACGATCCAAGAATTTATGCATCCTTTTACCTGCATTTCTTGTGAAATTCGCTACCTAATCAAAAAGTAGTGTGAGTTTGCCCCTAAACTTAAGTTAGTTATATTTTGTTATTTCCATTTCCCGTGGACCTACAATCCGGAAATGTATACGGAACTCTCGGTGGGCGAGTCGGATTTGGATTTGATTTATTTGATTTTCTTTTATTGTGGCTACAATTATTATTATCCTTGAAATGGTTTTTTTCCAAATTTATTATAAAGAACTATCACAAGATTCGAGAAAGTGGTGTCAGTACACTACATAACTCAGTATTAAAATCAGTTAGTGAACAAAATTTATATCATCCCCTATTGCCTGACCTTGGATTTGGCATTTCAAGTTTATGTGGGGTTAAAACCGGATGTGTCCTATTTAATAAGCTTATAGATATATTAAAAAAATATTCATACCTATATAAGAAACAATAAAAATTTACCACCACCACTAAGCCATACATTCTACATATGGCTTAGTGGTCGTTGGACGTATGGATTAGTGGTCAGGGCGCCTGGTCGGTTTCCAGGAGACGCGGGTTCCAGTCTCGCTACGTTCTAATTTTTATACGATTCCAAAATAAGTATTTTTCCTTCCTAAGTGTGGAATAACACTTCAATTTTTTTTAAATATTCATGTCATATTACACATTAAAATCAGTACATTAAAATCAGTCACTGATTTGTATCTATATTATATATGATTGTTGTTGTATATTCAATTCTCTTCTGTTTCCTTACTGTTCTCGTTAAATCTTTTTTTTTTATTTATATGGAACACCTTTGGGGTATATCCTACCCAATCAATAAAGGATAAGGAACTATGAAAATTTGACTACTCAATAAAAAAATATATATTTAAACATGAAAAATATAAGTGTCTAATTGAGAACCTTTTCCGTTTTTTTTCATCGGTTAAAGAATGAAAGTACATAAAAATACAAGGAAGAATTTAATGTTTATCCTTATAATACTTGTTATTTAATATCGAGTGTACAAATACCTTTGGGCTCTGAAGGCTATTTTAGATTTCCTTTTAATTTTTACGGCGTATCGTCTTCTGGCACGAGCAGCGGCGCCCGCGAGCAGCGCGCCTTGGGGATCATGCTGGCTTTCCTCCTCACTGGAATGTTCATCAATAGGCGGCGGCAAAGTGGCGGGCATGCATTGCGAGCTGCCCGCGGCTGCTCGCCCCGCGCCCCACGCCAGCATAGAACTTCTAAAGGATCTGAGTGCCTCCGTTGTATAGGCCCTCTCGTTCCTTCGCTGTCATACAACAACATATCGCCACACCAGTACACCGACGTTTTGCGCGGTATATTCCACTCGTGCACAACGTTCACTTTAAACTAGATTAAAAACGTGACGCAGAAGACCATCCCTCGTGACACAATCATTTATTAAAAAATTTAAACGCCTGCAAAAGAACGTGGCTGCCGATTCTTAGGCCGATGTGCGCGCGCAGATTCCTGTCATCGTTATCTCTAAGCAAACATTGTGATATCTCGCGCATACATTAGCGGCTATAGCGCTCGGCCACAGTGTGAGTCTATAATAGTGATATCACCGCACAATATGTCGTAAATATGACTTCAACTAAAGGACTTTGTTAGTCACTGCCAGACCAAGAGGCCTAATACGAAAATGATTTAAAAATATTATATATATATTTTTTGTAAGTACTGATACATCAGTACTTAGATGAAAATATGTAGGTATATTTTAAAGATTACACCTATAATAACTGCAAACTTTAACAACTGCAAATTCCATTCCATTGCTTTCTAACTAAATAATACGAGTATGTTGTAAATAGATTGTTTGAAATTAGCTCGTGTATAGAAATAACAATATATTTTCAAATAAAACGTAAGCTTTGTTAGATAAGTTATTGTTAGTTTGATGGAATATAATAATTAAGAAGAAGTAAGTGAAAAAAAATGTGCAAGATGGGGACACATTTAGTTGATATTGGTCGAGTCAACACACTGTGACCTTCACACTGGAATGTATTTAAATAGAATACACTAAATATTATGTTGTTGTACAACGTAAGTAATTATATATTTTAACGTATTATCCTTGTTTACTAATAAATTCAGATTAATCACGTTACGGTGAAATATTATTTATTTATATTTATTGATTATTGAAATAATAATTTATATTTGTGTGACTGTACTTAGTAAAATTTAACAGAGGTTATTGCTCACAAATTATTCTTTGATCTTTTTATAGTTAACCACGGTTCACTACACTATGCATTTTTTATTCGCAATCGGTATAGCCTCGACAGTGCCCGAAACGTCTTAGGTTGTGGGAACAACCACGCAAACTAAAATATCGAGGGTCCGTCAAAGCAAGCGCGTGCGCAGCGCTCCTCTTTACGCTGCGTGTCGCGGCGGCGCAAGCGCCGAAATAGAACTATTTTAAATACTGAATACACTGAAAAATAAAATCGCTTATTAGGAGTAGCGAAAAACAATTGAAATTTACTTAATTTTAACTTTTTTCTTTCATTTATTTTATTTCATTTTTTTTTTAATTTTGTCTATCTGTCAAAATTATTTTTTTCAAGATCGCTTGAATTTTTAATTGTAGATTACTGTTAATTGCAATAATAATTACAACTTTCCGAGTACATATGACACAAAATGCCGCTTAGTTTTCATATACAAATAATGCGCTTTTTCGAATGATCATCTTACATAATAAAAGTATATAGTATAATATTTAGGGTCTCGTACGTCAAAAGAAACCGGAACCCTTATAGGATCACTTCATTATCCGTCTGTCGGTCTGTTTGTCAAGACTATTTTCTCAAGATCACGTTGAAGTATCAAGTTGAAATGAATATCATCAGATTCCTTCCAGAGATTCCTTCCTGTTTATTTGAAACAGTTCAATATCTTTAATATTGAAATGTACAATTTATTGTCATTTTTAACTTATGGATTCCGGGCCTGGGCAAATACACAAAACAGAACAAAATACTGAAACCAATTCCAAGAGCCATAGAGCGAAGCATCTTAAATATATAAAAAAGGACATACATATAAGGCATATAAGTTGAGAATGTTGTGTGTTGAATCCCGATCATGCAAATAAAATGGGGCTTGACAGGTCACATGATGAGGGAAAACAACCAAATACATAACAGAGTGGACCCCAAGATTCCTAGTAAAGAGTAAATAAGAGAAGCAACGACAGCGTTGGTCTAGCGCCATAAAAAATGCAAGCCTATGACATGGAAAAACACATATGAAAAAAGATTAGAAAGAGCAGGGGCTGGTGTCACATAGACACGCCAATGCTTAATAAGTATCTATATATAAAATTAATGTAAAAAAAAGAATTGCCAATAAATGCATAATAATAATCCTGGTCTACAGTCCTTTTCGGAAAAAAAATTGCGACTAAGTCAATGGAATCAAAAGATACGAACGTTTCTGCTTCGATTTTTAAGCATTTTGTATGACTACTCTGAAACTTGGCAGGCGATTCCGACTCGAACTTAACTGGTTTTATTATTTTTGTACGTTTTATTCCATTGACATATCACGAACAACACAATATGTCAATACAATAAAACGTACAAAAATTCTGATCACGAAATTCAATTTCAATTCGAATGTATAACAAACTTTTTTACTTTTATGCCTTTATTTTATTCATAGAAATAGTAAATCCTCAAAATCATAATACCAAAATACAAATGGTATAGTTGAATCACAATATTAGTCATTTACTTTACGTTATATAAAGTGTTTTTACCTGTAAATATACAGGAAAATATATGTATATGTGTGTATATATTAGATATAGATATTACAGGTATTTTCCGTATACAACAAGATGACGTCAAAACTACACTAACGTAACATTTTTCAACGCCTTAATTAAGGCAAATAAAATGTTTGATTATTTTCTCAATTTTATTACAGTTGTTCAAAGGCGAAAATCAATGTGTAAATAAACAAGAAGCAAATCACGTCTGTCTGTAGCAAGTCTTCGACGAAAATAAAGTGTAACGGTGCAAAGTAAAGAAACACGCGACATTCTCGCGCTGAAAGAAGTGCCGGGATTCGCCTAAACATCTGCCAAGTGATAAAACTATTTATAAACAGTAGTATGCGCGTGATCAACCACTTTGGGACTATGCTCTATTTTAGTTACAATCGAAATTATTAGATGAATACGGAAGGACAGCCGTGGTGCAGTAGACGTGTCAGGCCGCGGGTTCAATTCCCACTCGAGCAAATGAAATATTTATATTACACTGCTATATATGCTTATATGCGGAATTCAGTGCGAAAATGAAAAGAGAGAGTTTTTTATTTTTTATTTTAGTTATATTAATCGATAACATGATTATATTCTTAATGTAGTTATTTAAATAATAATTGTAGTAGATGAAAGAATAAACTTGTTGACTAACATAACCTTTTAATGTTTCGTTATGTAACATGTAATCATCCGTGTTATCATATTATTAGTGGCAAAAATATAATCTCAATATATTATTATAAACCAAAATCATTATATAATACTTGGAAATGATTCTACATGGTGGAAGCGTCAGCGCTCCTTTTACGGAAACGGCATATAGGGTAATATATTTAAAACCCATACCTAAAGAAATGAATCAAGATAACTCAACAGTTTAGACGTAGGATTTTTTTTTATTTCACGATGTTAATCTATGTATTTCGTGTGACGCAGTTACGCATTGATACCAATAACGTAAACACATATTACTACACAAATACTACTAAAGGTTAAACAACTTTGAACTTTGCCGCCAATACCTACGACTCGATTTCGGAATGAGGCCTATGAGGCGGTTTCCCTTTGATAGGTTTATGTGTGCATGCGTCGTTCTTGAGAAATGGCGTTTTATTTTACAACGATAATTTTACTCTTTATTTTATTAGAAAAAATCACTTTTTCATTTTTGGGATTTTTTTTTAAATTTTAATAGGCTTTTATAGAGTACTTAGTTAAAACTGTGATTTCATTTAAAGTGGTGCTGACAAAAACACTCTGTATATAAAATCTAGATATTATATTAGAGAAAAATTATGTTGATGCTTGAACAAAATTTCGCGTTCTCATAAAATTACAAACACATTACAATGCGGCACGCGGACTCAAAACTGCCGTCGGCTAGTCGTGTATCATTAGCATACAGTGTGGGCGGTCGCGTCATTATCTTAATGAATTTGGGATCGCGAAAAACTTGAGAGGTTTAGAATACCACAAATGACTCCGTGGAACATTAATTGAATTAATTTTGGTATAAACGCGGTAAGGTATAAGGGAGGCAGAAAAGTTAAAACGATTTACAAATTTTATAATAATAAAAAAAATTATCTGCTTCACGCTGTATCCCGCACACAGTAGGGTAGGCAGAAGGCACTTAGTGTTAAGACACTCCGTTCTCCGTTCTCCGTCCGTTCGTGCAAGATTTCAGAGCTATAGATTTAACGATCTAGGAGGAGAAGCATTACAACGAAACACATTTTTGACCAATAAGAGCTTCGCTTCGCTCAGCAAAAAATATAGCATTTTCTAGAGTGAGGCTCGAAACCACAGCTATTTACACTTTGTGCCTTTGCGCCATCACTGGCTTCTTAAATTAAATTTGATAAATTTATCTAAAGTCTCAAACACGATACTCTCATTAACGAGATCGTCGTAACGGAGCTTTAATTAATGACTCGATGGCATCTCCGCTGGAAAAATTAATCAAGAACCCTAATTTTAGTAATATCTTAATATTTTATAGTTTTTTTTTATTTTAAAGAAGACTTTAATATCTCTAAAGTATTTTACATGGACACTTATAATATTTTTTTTTATGTTTTGTCTCGTTCGTTTCGAAAGAAACCAGACCTTCTAGTACGTACTTCTGAGATTATTCTCTAAGTATGAATGAAGTCCTCTTTCAAATGTTATCACTGACATTACATATTGTGTATTACAAAAGCTTCGCGCTGTATCCCGCATACAGTAGGATAGGCAGAAGAAACTTAATGGTCACTTCGTTCTCCACTTTTCACCGAATTCTAAAAGGATTGTGTGTTCATTGGCGGAAGTGAACGCCGCGCTTTACCTCGACACAAGAGCGAAGAAATGAAAACATATATTTTAAATATTTTTTTTATTTTTGTTTTCTTGAGTGGGGATCGAATCCACAACCATTGCGCATCGCATTTACAGCCACAAGCATGTGCCCCTGCACCACGAATGACATCATTATGTAATATGTAAAATAAAAAAAAATGTGACATTGCAGATTAATAAAACAATTCACAATATCAAAGTGCAAAATGGCCGCTTTCACGGATGAACATTCATTAATAAAATATTGTAGCATCATTCCAATAAGAATAGGTGCCAGCCTGTAGCGAGCGACGCGACAATACAGCCATTGTCTTTTCAACATTTCACCGTGACAGCAGCTAAGCCCTTAATCCTACCACATAAAACCGTAAAGAGCTTGTTTCAAAACTTCTAAACCTATTCAGCATTTTCTAAGTTGCGGTGGAGAAGTTCGAAGGTTAATTCACAAAGTCGAGAATTTCTCCACCAAAAATTTTTCACGCCAATTTTGATAGCTTAATTAAAAAATTCTCAACTCTCTACATTTCTAATTACTTTCTGCTTTACGCTCTTTGATTAAATAAATTAGCCCTACACTCGTTGTACGGGTCCGCAGGCCACAAATAAACGAACCGGATCTTTTATGTGTATCTTTCAATTTACCCTAATTGAATATGAATGGCCTTATCCCTAAGGAAGGCCATCATTGACCTTACACAATTAATTTCATTTACGGGAATTTCTCTTGAATTTTTAATACCTCTTTGTGCCCCAGTAATTCATTATATAAATTATTCTATTGTACATTCCACTTCGTTATTTACGTGTTCTTGCATCTTAAAGACTGATTAAACCAAGCCTTCTTCGACCTACTTATATTTTGTTTAAGTATAAACTTTAAATTACATATTTGATGTGATATGATATTGTTTAATTTTCTTTAGACGATTACAGGTCAAATAAGTCGGGTTTACGCTTTTTTTAGTATACTACAAGTTGGTGTTTTTTTTATCTAACTGCTTTGCGGTTGCTCCTTGCACCAAATCTAATCTACTAGGTTTATAAAGTTAAGTTTTAGTTAGAGTCTATCTTTACCTCTTACATGCATTTAGACTACTCTACATCTAGTCCCCTGCATGATGTAGTGCACTTGAAGTATTGTATTTTATACAGAAGATTATTATAAAATATTATACCCATTTTATTAATGTTTATAACTATCTCGTAAATACTCAGATGTGTCAGCCGTCACACACAAGAACAAATCTTCAATTATTATAAACCACACAGGTCTGTACATGTTATAGGCATAATAAATACAACATTTGTGTATTAATATATTTTAAAAAATGTTATACTTGAAAAGGCTGTCGTCGTGGCGTAGCGGCACAGCATCTTACTGCAAGCGTTCTCAGCGCCATCCACTGAGGAATATGTATTATTTTCATTTCATTGCTCTGGTAATAAGAAAAGAGTAGCGTTGAGTGCAGCCACTCAACACGCAATGTCTCGAAAATAGGACGGAAAAAGAACGGAGAGTCTTAACACTAGATTCCCTCCGCCTACCCTGCTATATTTTTATTTAATACTACTTATTTATATACGACTTTTGCTTGAATTAAATTCTTGGATATGTCTTTAGTATAAGAGCCTAATTGCAATCAGGCAGCACTCAAGTGCTCTCTTCACCTTAAGTCTAGGGTCAATCGCCTACATTAGCACTTAGTGACTAGTCACATACCTACTCTTATTGCATTCTGCAATAATTAAGCTTAATTTTTTTAGTTATTTTTACATATTTCAAAAATAACTTCTTCTTTGAAATTTATTTAAAAGCCAATATTTACTAAAGGAACGTGTTTTAATATTGGATGTTCGTCACGATGCGGAAGAAAATGTACTTAGAAATTTTCACGCGCAAGTTCTTAATTTTATTATTACAACAGTGGCCGCGAGCATCGCCCGCTTCATTTTTATTTAATGTTATTTAGGTGTTTATAAAAAACTAAAATGGTTATTTTAGTACGGTTACGGTTATCTTATATACTAAATAAAAATCCATAAAAAACCTAATTTATAAATCTCTTTTTGCCTATCTTTTTTTTTTATTGTTACAAATACAGAGCTCTATGGACTTTATTAATATTACTTATAATTACTAATAGCCTAACTAGCCTGCTAGCCTTACAGGTTACTTAAAATAAAAATCTGTTTAATTTTAAGCCCTGAAACACATCAACAAAGCTTTATCAGATGCGCCTTCTCAAGAGAGGGGGTAAGTACCTGTGTAACCTCGTCGTGGAACTGGCATTTACTTATATGATATGATCCCGATGAATATTTCTGATAAGCAAATGGATTTCTCTTGTAGAGCACGTTTAAAGCAATTTAAATAAAAATTAAATCAGCTTCACGCTTTATCCCGCACACACCAGGGTAGGCAGAGTGAACTTATTGTTAACACACTCCGTTTCCCACTTTCCGCTGAGTTCTGGACCAGTGGCGGAACTCAACGCCGCGCTTCAACCAATCGATCTTACAGTCATACTTTGTGCCCCTGCGCCACGAGTGGCCTCAATTTTGGTTGAGTACTTTAGACATTAAACGGATAGATATTTAAAAGAAAACTCCTAATTTTTTTTTTAACATTTTTAAAGTGTTATTCCACACTTAGGATTATTTATTCTTAATAATTATCTTTGGGTAGCGGCAATTTGTAAAAATCTCCCTACAGAGATGCTAACAACATAAATAAGTTGTAACAAGCGCATAAAAATTTCGACGTAGCTCGATGAGAACGTATGGCTTAGCGGTCAGAACGCCTGGTCCAGGAGGCACGGGTTCGAGTCCCGTTACGTTAAATTTTTTATACGTTTTCTAAATAAGTATTTTTCTAAATAAGTATAAAACACCTAAAAACATAAAGTAAATCGGATCTTTTATAACGATTTCTTTTGACCATATATGTATTTACTTAATTCTAAACTCTATATTATATTACTTGTAACACAATTATATTTAAAATCGAATAATTTAGATACCTATCAAAATAAGTAAGGCCTGCTACATAACTTTTTATGTATAATGTTCCTAATGAAAGTTAAACTCATTTCCATAGTATGAAATGAATAGTAATTCTATAGAATTACACACTAAATCAAAAAAAATAAAACTACGTTATAATGTACTTTTAATTTTTTTGATTATTTTATAAAATATCCATTAAATTATTTTTAATTTTCAACTGAGAACTGTCTTTTATGACAAAAGAAACGGGTCGTCAGTTGCTACTAGGTCTTGTAATAGATACAAAAGTTTTATCATTAATTTATTTGGATATTAAGTGAGAGGGTTAAATTGTTTTATTTATTCTCCCAAATAATTTTTATTTAAATTATCGAATTGATTCGTTTTACTAAAAGACTAGCCACCCGGCAATAATACAGCTCGCTTGAACTACATAAATTAAAAAGTTATATAATTTTAAAGAATATTCTTCGACAAAATTGTTATAAATTGAATTAGTTGAAACTTTTTTTTAATATAGATATAAATATTGTTTTTTAAAATGGCATTATTATTAGAAAACGAAAGGTATGTACATTAGTAAATTGATAATAATGTAGTTCAGACCAGCTTTACCCTGTATCCCACACACAGCAGGGTAAACAGAGGGAACCTAGTGTTAAAACATTTCGTTATCCACTTTCCGCCTATTTCTGGAGGCATTGTGTGTTGAATGGCAGAACTCCACTCCGTGCTAAGTTTTGTAAATTTAATCTTGTAAAAACAGGCAGGTTTTTTGTTTTTTAATAATATTTTTTCCTCATATTCTGTTATTTTTTGTGTCACAGAATTAAAGCTGTCATATTTTGACAACTTACAATTTTAACTATAATTATTACAGAACGTTTCAATTAATAAGACGCATCTGCCTTTATGTTACTATATAAGTATAATATAATAGCCCTTATATACAAAATATATTATTTGGTTTCTATTACCTGTAATATGGTTTCTATTACCTTATAATGTAGAAACCACTAAGAAGCTATTTGCTGAACATTAATCCATTAACCGTTAACCAATGATTGTGGTGGACAGTATTGTCCAGTCGATCTATCAATAGACCTGTACTAATAGAATTTTAATGATGTTTAGAAGTAATACAAATGTTTGTATGTAAATATTAATTTTTGATTACTTAAAAAGATTTAAAAAATGATAACTTATTATACCTAATTAAAAATAGTCGGAATTTAACCATGTATCATCTCTAAAAAATTATGATAGGAACGTAATAATCATTTTTGTCATCTAAATATTTCTTTGTTTTTTTTTGCTTAATTAAAACAGGCATTTCAGTTTAATTTTCAAATGAATTTATGAATACTATATTTGAATTCCAGTAAAGGAAAAAAAAAATGTATTTTTTTATCAATGTTACATATAGCACATCGATAAAACTATACAAAACGCACGTGTACCTGCATGTGGAAATATTGACATTCATATAGGTAATTACTTCCACATTATACTTTAGTTCGTAGTAAAGATTAGGAGAAAACATTAACTTCAACTTTAAGTTCATACGTGTAAATAAAATCTCACTAAGTAGAAGCTAAAAAACTCGAAACTTTTAAACATTGTGAAAGGAGAAGCGGTAACTTGAAATAAATGCGCCTGGCAAAATGTTTTTACAGAAGAAAAATTTATATCTTTGCTTCTGAAATTAAAACAGGCACTTCAGTTTAATTTTCAAATGAATTTATGAATACTTACTCCGCACTGTCTTTTTACACAGTTTTTTTATCTGCTAAAATTTTATTATATTATTGACTACGAAATTTAATACTATGTCTTCATTATTTTATTTTCAAGTAAATAGCAAGTTATATGATAAAGACCGTTATATGGGCAATAACATCCACAACAACTTTTCTCATATCACAATAACTCTGTCTCGTGTAACACAGCACTATCGACTTTATACGCTTTAATCATATTTACTTATATATATTATTTTAACGAAATTAATGTAAATATAATTCAAGTTATAAAATAACTAATGTTTTAATTAAAATGCAATAAATGATCATGCATGAAAGTATTATTTATTGTGAGCAAACATTAAAAAATAAAAACAGAAGTTAAGAGTTATTTTTTATTTAGATTTTTTACTTTTAAAGGGTGTTGTTACTGACCTGCTCTCGAGAGTCTGTAAAACAACAGGAATAGATTCTTCTTCAGGCACTTGATAATTAATTTGTGTTGGAACTTGAGAAGATGTTAACGCAAGTGCCTTGTAACGTGATTGTTCAGCAGTCGGTAAGACGATATCCACTGACCGCGACCGAAGACTTGACCCGGGAACCGTTAAACAATCACCTCCTTCAATTAATTCCTCTGCCCTTGCTCCTCCGGAAACTTTGGAAAAACTTGAATCTACAGATGCCGCGCGATCACGTTTCAGTTCAGGTACAGCTAAATAAATGTCATGAACTAAGCTGTCTCTTGCATTGTTTGCCTGATCAGATGCGCGAACATTTTCTAACGAACTGCCAGTAGGTTCCACAAAAAATGCTTCTTGTCTAGATATCGAGCGTCGTCTTTGCGGTAGAATAGGGGGCTCATCGATTGGCGGCTGCAACTCAAAGGATGGTGCACCCGGTGACGGTGGTGGAGAGAAGGACGGCGGCGGTAGTAATGTTTTAGGTGCTGGTACTGACGCCAGAACAATTCGTGGTACGTCAGCATCACTTTCATCATCATCATCGTCATCGTCTTCAGCTGATGAGGATGCTGGTGGTCTTTCAGGCGTGGATCGCTCTTCGCTGCGACGTGCCAACCAAGTTTCCATATGACGACAATGAACACATGGTGGAGGTGTACCTTTCCCAGAACGACGTCGAGACCATAGCCGTGGTACCTGTCACAAATAAAAAGCATGTTTGTAATATCATTCGCTAGGCTGGCTCGTAATAGACTCAACCCGCTGTGACTCGACCATTAAAGTGTGAACAGATATTTAATTTCCAAATCCTTATCATAGATTTAAAGAATAAAATTTTATAAACTTTTGTCTGTAAATGATCGTTTTAATATCAAATAACTGCAAGCAGTTAATCCTATTACCTCTAGGTAAGTGCCCGAGTCATCAGATCCGGCGGAATCGAAGGAGCGGCTTCGAGCGCCTTGCTGTGGTACTGCCAGCAAAACACTTGCACCAGCGCCTCGTGCTGCTTCAAGTTGAATCTCATCAAATGACGCCGACCGGATCTATGAAAACAATATATATGATATAAATTACTTATTTGATATTTAAATTTGCATTTGAGAATATAACAACAAAATTAAGCAATGTAGTATAGAAAATAAATGGTACAAAAGTGAGATCATTCATCTTGTAACAGTATTTATCTCTTAATTGAGAATTCGATCAGATGAACCGACTTCGTATATCCTGAGAATATAGCGCATTTCTACTGCGAATGCAGTATAAGAGATACCGGTGAATATTTTTTTCCTTCATATATTGAAAATTATATCTTAATGTATGTCATGCCGTAGGTCGTGTGTTTTTATTCACCCAAAGACGTGTACTAAACTCTTTTTCTTTTTTCTTATTATAGGGGCAAACAGCAGTCTCTGGTTTGATGTGGATAAATTACTTTGATTTTGCGTTGATTTTTCAACTACTTCACTCAATATCGACATTGAAGGACAAACATAATGTAAGACATCGGAAGAAATCGATCCGATCCGCACAACGTTGACACTATTGGTTTCTCATCTCTGTGTACTCTGGCTTTAAAAAGATATCAAACTATTCATTGGCTGAATGAAAATCTATTTTTTTATTATTATATTTTAATAATTATATAATTAATGATTATATTGTAAATAATTTAAATTATTTACAATATAATAATTCATTAATATAATATATTATTCATTAATTTTAAAAAACAAGCTTACATTTTGCTACTTTATATTTGCATAGTCTCTAAATTTTGAAACATAAACAATATAATATTTTGGAATCTCTTAGAATATTCTTGCCGGCGGTCGATATGGTCACAAACATTACATATCTAACAGAAGTTTGAAATAAATTGCAGGCATGTTTTAATCAATGTTTTTACTTTTATTTTAGTAAAAACAGAAAATATCGAAAATCTCAGATGTGGTTAAATTAAAATCGGTATTTTTAAGGCCCCTTATTTGGTCTGATACTCCAATATTTCTGAATTGCGGGATCCCGGTTTACTAACCCTAGTGTATATACTATATAAGTTGTATTATATTGGTTTTACTGTGGAAATTATTTTTAAGAATAACTAATGGAATGTATAAAACAATCTCAATAGCAATGGATAGTTCTTCATCAGCAGGTCAAAAAGAGCAAGGTCAAGCATCGTCTCATGAGAACACTCGCTACCTCTCTTAAACTACTCCTATTGAAGTTTCATCTTATAAAGAAAAACATTTTTGTTCCCTTTATTACTATTTTCTTTTCAAATGTAATGTTTTTCATATTAGGTTTCAAACGTTATGACCCCTATAAATTTTTCTTTTAATACGATGCTTTTGTCACTTTTAATATTAATAAATTAATAATTCGACGGAAAGCAGGAATTATGATTTAATCCTTTGAATATATTATTTATATTTTTATTATTCTTTTAAAATAATTTCCTATAGGTCCATTACGAGTTTCTGTATGACTCATGTGTTGTTTTAAATTTAATTATAGCCTCCCTCATGTATAGTATTTAAAGAAATTAAACCAAATGCAACCTCCTTTACAAAATATTACTAAATAATACAGAGATAACGATCACTTTTTGTAGTGTGTTAATTAAAAAAAAGTTTACTGGTTATATTTAGCATTTATTGGCACTTGTTTTTTAATATTTGACAATTGTGAGGAACACTGATATTTTTAATATAAACATGAAAAGGGAAGCCAAATTACAAATATGCGACTTTGAATTTATTATTATTTTCTATATTTATTTAATTTAATTTTTTATTATTTGCTTAATCCACTGACAAATAATCTGACTTTACCAAATGGTGTTTTGATAGCTAATGCGTGAGTTACTATACAATATTCCCGAATTCATATAAGTGTGCCTACATTATTTAGAGAGTTCCTTTATTTATTGATTTTAAGCCCCCAACGCAAACGAAGGGATGTTATAAACTTAGTTTGCCGTATCTATGTATGTTTATGTGTATATTTATGTCTGTTTGTGGCATCATACTATTGTTAATTGTGATATTCATCCACTTGGGAGCACAAACGGACAAACTGATTTTGATCTAGTTTTTATAATTGGAAATAGGATTATGTTTTTAGTATTTTTATTGAATTAGAATCAGCTTCATGCTGTACCCCGCACATAGCAGTGTAGACAGAAGGAACTCAGTAATAAGACACTCTGTTCCCCACTTTCCGCCGAAGTCTGGAGACATTGCGTGTTGACTGGCAAAACTCAACGCCGCGCTTAGCCTCGACACCAGAGCGAAGAAATGAAAATATATTTTTAAATAAATATTTCATTTCCTCAAGTGGGGATCGAACCCGCAACCAGTTGATTATACAGTCACACTTTGTGCCCCTGCGCCACGACTGGCCTCATTTTTATTGTTTGAAAGATAATTGACATTATTTTTAGCCTTGATTCGATTTCTTGAATCTTCTTCTTTTCTTTCTTGAATCTATACTCTTACCGAATAGAGTTGTATAGGGTTCAAAAATGGATTTTAAATATTTCGTATATTAATTCACTAGGCGTAATTTGGCCTGATACACTACTGTGCTTAGTACATAATATGATAGGGTGTTTTCTAAAAGTCAATAAATATAACCACTGAAAGATATTTTTTATTCAAAGACGCTCAATAGGTACCTACACGAAGGAAACTACGGAAACTTTACCAATAAATATATTTGTAAAAGCATTATATTGTGTAACAGTATCACTTATAGTTTTATCTTGACACAATGCGGGCGGACACCACGTCGCTCTAACCATATGTCGAACAAAAGTTTATTAGAAGTTATTTAAGCTTTTGTTATTTCATATATCATAGTTATTTATTAACTAAAGAAGATTTGTTTTGTAAAATCTTCTAATCTATATCTGGCTGTTTGTACATGGAAGATATGTGAGAAAATTTATTGTTGGGGGCATTTTAAATTAGTGCACGCTCATCTCATAAACGGCTGAATCAATTTAAATGTAGTTTTGACTATTTTGGCTAACTTCCCTCAACATTTAGTGTTTATATTATTTCAATCGGTTCGTAAATTAAAAAGTTATGGCAATACAAAGTATATTGTTCAAAGTAAATTGCTGTAAAAGTTTTATTGAATTAGTTAAAACTTTAGTTTTCGATTTATAACAATAATTTTTATTAAGGCGTTTCTTAGAATTTAGCTGGATTGTTTTGTTTGTTTATCAGATGTCCCAGATCTTCTATTTTTATATGTCAATGTAAAATCTATATCTCCTCACGTTTAACAATTTTTGTTAAAGCGGAATTTTCTTCTTTCTTATAATGTAGCTGGACTGTTGTTCATTAGATATTCCAAAAATTCAATTTTAATATGTCAATATAAAATATTCATAGCGCTCAAACCCTCTTGTTAAGTACGCTATCCATTAGTTCTTATAGTTAAGATGTACCAATAAGGTTTTACATCAAGCGTGAAAGAGTTACGACCTAATAGCTATAAAACGAAAAAAGTTTTATTCAAATCCGTCCAATAGTTAAGAAGATGTGCGTGTACAAATAGACAAAAAAGAAAATTCTAAAAATTATAGATATGTTGTTCAATTACAAATGTTATATTACCCTGAACAACTTTTTCGTAAAATTATTTAATGTAACATACATAGTTTTTTACTGTTTTCTTATAGTATAGATAGAAGACGAACGTATATAAATTCTTACGTTATAAAAAATAGGATAATCGTTATAGATATATCTAGAAATTTATAAATAAAACGTTATTTGCATTTTTAACTATTTCTTAGGGCACTTCTGTAGCTGCCACACATCCATATAGTGAAAAAGTTTTTTTTCATGTTTAATACTAAAATTTAAATCGTATCTCATAATAAGGGTTATATAAGTAGATAATAAAGATACAGTTTCTTGCACGATAGTCAAGGAGTATCTAAATATATATGAAACTGTTATTTTTTCTTCTATATTGGGGGGCGAAGTGAAAATTATGATAGCTCCAAGTAATTGTTTTTATTATAGGTGGTGAAAACATCTTCTGCATTCTACAAGATCATGTATAGTAGAAATACAACAAAAATACTATATACAATTTATTGTAAAGTAAAAAAGAACGGTGTTGAAAGTGGAGAACAGAAATTCTCAATGGGAACGGAGTGTATTAATCCTGGGTTCTCAAGTTCTCTCTGCCTACCCTGCTATAAAAAAATAAACAAATAAGGAAATCAAATAAACAAATTATAATTACAGAATAAAACTGTTTAATTCGTTTCATTTTGTTAATAATTTAAAAACACTCTCAAGTACACCTAAAGTTATTAAATTATGCTACAATTGTGCCGGACTGGGTTGACACTTTAGTCTACGCCGTGATTTAATATTGGAAAATATTAGCCTAGGATAACATAAGTCCAATCTCAACTTAACAAAATTAAATATTATTTGAGCATGGAATAAAGAAATGGGTGATTCTCAAAGTTGTATAAAAACGTTGTTGTATTTTTGAGGATATCCTTTAAAGATTACGGAAAATATATCTGACAATTTTCATGGAATGATGCAGCTAAGACCATAAAAAAGATGTAGAGCTGCTGAGAACTATATTTCTACTCCGCGTCTCTCTTTCCTTTTCACTCTTTCTCTATCTCTTACTCTCTTGGACCCTACATTTGTCATTACCGTCTACCTCATGTTGATTTCACTGACGATCACAATAACTTGTCTATTTTTCGTAGATGTACGTTTTGATTTGTTTTATAAATTTAATGCAGTTTTACATATATTACAATAATGTGTGAAGTTAGAGCTGATTTTGTTCGTTGGTAACAAATTTCCAGAAGTCGAATTGTCGTAACACCTGAGATTTTAGAAGATACTTTAGATTCAGCCACGTTTTCTTTTTATTACAAATAAAAATTAAAAAATTATAACCAATCCTGCTTACAGAAAACGAAACGATGAGATGACGAAAATTAACCAAATGAAAAAAAAAATTAACTTTGAAAACGAAACCAGTGAGGACAAAGATTAAAATACTTATTTTTAATATTTTTTATCTAATAATGAAATTGAAACTGTATACATTATTTTAAATTAAAAAATTAAATTAAATAATTATTTTGTTACAACCAATAAAAAACTAATAATCAAATTAAGAATATTCCACCAAGGAATTGACAAGCTAGTCTTGTCAATTCCTTGGTGGAATATTCTTGTTGAACCGTTTGTATAAAAATCTAAAGCTCGAATATTTTATCACGTAATTTTTTTCGATTTTCAAAAATCGGTCATGACCTTTCACTCCTTTCAAATCGTCAGTCATTTCAAGAAGAAATTGTTTTGAACTCATTAAGCGTTCCCTTTAAGTATCTGACACGCTCGAATAACTTTCTTTTTCTACCCCTTTTTACTGCCACCCTCCCCTAATCGCTCGTCAGGTTAATATCTCCTGATTATTAGAAAGATATAGCGCGCATGCTCGCTAAAAAAGAAAACTTTAAGTTTTTATTAGTTTTTTACCTAATCTTCCCTAATCCAATAGATAAATTTAGCATCTCCCCTGCTTTAAACATATACGTTTATTTAGTTATAAAACAGAAAACAAATTAAAATGAATATCATAAAAGAATAAATTAAAACTTTTAACACAGTGAGACTGTTTTGTTTACACATCTACTTATTTGCATGTTGTAAATAAGTAATAGGTATGTATAATAATATAGTGCAGATATATATATATTCTATAGCACCACAGCTAAAAATAAACATATAATAGATCTAACCATTTAAATGAAGGTGCAGCTAGCAAAAAAGTACATAAACAGCAAACTGCTTTCGAGCAGAAATTCTTTTTTTATTTAACTTTCAGCATAAGGTAACAGTAGTAGTAATACGATGATAAATAACGAAATCTTTCAAAAACAATTACAATTCCCTTACATTTGACAGATACCGGAAGAGATGAAAGTATGTGAATATAACTACCTGCTTGGGCACCTCGAGGCTGCTCTGGGTCTTCATGTCCTGCGGCGTGGGAGTCCGGGAACGTTTGAAGGTGGTGCGCAATCGCTGCATGGCAGGCGGGGCGGGCAGCTGTGCCGTTCATCTCGCGGGCCCGCCCCGCCGCCCGCTCCGCTCGCCACGCTCAACAACACTGACACAAAAAGCAATATTATAGAATATATGGAACATTTTATAATAATACAGTTTTAGCGTCAACATAATAAATAAAATAAATACAGCAACTCTACACACCAATATGTACGTTGTACGTATAATATATATATATACAATCTACACCACACGGACATTTTATTAAACATATAAAATCTAGCAACAACTAAGTAAGTAGGCACATAAAAGTAATGGCGTGTTTCTAATCACTGCCGCTATTATAAAATATTACTTCAAATATAGCGCAACCAGTGTTGCGTGGTATTTTTCCATGTAAAAACGTCTACCTATACATATAAATCATCAGTGTATCCCTAGTGTAATAAAATTTTCACCAAGCAAACAATTTTTCTTCTTATTACAAAACTTACGATACATTTTATACGTAGGTACGTATAGTAATATGATGAATGGTAAACTAAGAGCTCTGTAAGTCACGCACGGTGCGGAGACGATAGCTTCGTAATATATTCATAACTTTTCGTATACTACCACAAGAACTCACCTGAATACTGTATATCTTGTAAATATTGCCGTGGGAGCGAACGCCGTCTACACAATGACAACAAAGTGGAAAAGTCACATTTGAAATTCTGTCTTGAGTGAGTGATTGATTGCTGTTTTTTTCGTACTTGAGGATTTGCATTTTACTTATGTATATTTTATTTTTACATACTTTGTAAGTTAAATTAATTTATAAATATTAGGCGTTGCAATATAAAAATATTTAGTAATTGAAGTAACAAATAATTATAATCTATATATAGAGTAGAGTACGGTCTAAGCAGTAAGAATCTAGAGCTACGTGTATGACGTTGTATTTTCCTACATTCCGCCCCATCCAAGAGACATCATTTGTGAGTATCATTGAAAATAAACTTCACCAATTATAAATTTCTTATTACTCCTATTAACTAAATTACTTAATTAGTACTTATATTAGACAAGTTCCTATAATATAAGTATAAAATAAGTTTTGTTAGAATTTTAAATAGGTTTACGCATAAGCTTTTCTCTTATTAATAGAAATTTCCTGCATTGTTTACACTTTAGCAAACTGAAAGGTGTTTCAGTATGACGTCAAAGAGTGGAGGCATAAAGGAAAATGAACTTAAATAGTAGGCATGGTAAGCGAACGCGTATAATAAATGAAATTACTTTGTCCTACACTTTTTCATTATTTGCTTATATTATGTTTTTCACTTCTTGAAAAGTAAAAAAAAATCAAATTTATTTAAATTATTACAAAATAACTAAATTGAAGAATATACTAAGAGTAAAAATTCTATTATACAGTTCATAAAATAAAAAAAACTGAAGATGATTTATTAATATTCTAATGTCTGTAAAGTTAACGAGCTACGATGAAGACGTAAAACGTTTACCTGCCGCAACTTGCGCTTGAAACGATGAGACCGAGTCTATTTAGAGTCTTTCAAGGAAAATTAACATCGTTTTAATAAAAAATATTTTCCTGACATTGTTATTATTTTTAGTTAAAAATATGCATAATAAAGCCAGAAAATTGATATGAAAGAGCGGCCTTTACTTTTTAATATCAATGTTTTTTTTATTAATACAAATATCAAATCAGATTCACGCTGTATCCCGCACACAGCAGGGTAGGCAGAGGGAAGTTAGTGTTAAGACACTCTGTTCCCCACTGTGCTAAGTGGCGGAACTCAACGCCGCGCTTTGATTTACAGTCACACTTTGTGCCCCTGCGCTACGACTGGAAAATTAATACAAGAAATTAAAAATATTTGATGTCGTCGTAGCGCAGTGGCACAAGCGTGTGATGGTTGTGGGTTCGATTCCCACTCGGTGGAATTATATATTTAATATTTTCATTTCTTCGCTCTGGTTATATCAAGTAAGTATACTATTATAACATTTAATTGCCATTATTTTAATATATTTAAATACAATTATAATTTTAAAAGTAAACTCTTCCCTTTCCTTAACAAAAATATAAATATCATTATTCAATTTATAGCTAAGAATATTTTACAAAGATAATAATAGAGAGCTAAAAATACATAAGTATAAAATTTTACGGAATTTTTCTCGCAAACTATACGGAAAGTCAACATTTTTGTTTCGTCGTCTCCTTTGTGGTCCATAAAAGTAGTGTATCCTTTATTCCGCGTTTTTACCATAATTCCATAATAATCATTTATAAATAAAAAAAAACTATAAATGAAATAATGTTTTTTAACAAGCTTTATCCAAAACAAAATAATGCTTTTTTACACACTTTATACATGTTAGCTTTTCTCGGCCTACCCGAGCAGTAGGTAGGCCGAGACAAGTTAACGTGAAGACACATTCCACACAAGTTCCAGACTTTACGTGATGACTCGCAGAACTTAACGCTGAAATATGACTACCAGTGCGGGAAAATAAAAGTAACTTATCATCCTAACTGGGAATCGAATAAACAACTGTCTACTGAGACTCATTGGCCATGAGGGCCAATTTCTATAAAAAAATAAGACAAGAAACAAGACAAAGAAAAGGAGAAAAATTTAAAAAGAATAGATAGCGTTGTGCAGGATATGTCTAACAAATTGCGCGGAAGTTAAAAGTAGTAGTGAGTGCTTGAGAATAGAGCAATTCATCACGGGCTTAGATCGTAGAGCGTACGACTTTAAAAGTAAACGTACATACATATATCAGGCTCTACGCAGTGTAGGTATATGTGGAAATATGTATGTACAAATAGAAAAAACATTTATATATATATCATAAAAAATATCCCGATAAAGAATATCCCTGTGTTTTATAATATCGTCCTGATAATCTTCACGTAAGAAGATCCGTGTCTTCTGCACACAGCAGTGTAGACAGATGGAACCTAGTGTTAAGACACTCCGTTCCCCACTCTCTGCCGAATTCTGAATACATTGCATGTTGAGTGACGGAACTCAACGCCGCCCAAATATGAAAGTTAATTAATGTTATCTATACTAAAAATATTACCATTACACAGTTACCATATGACATCTCTTTTTAGGGTTCCGTGTGTCAGAAATACAAAACGGAACACACTTATCTATTTCTTTTTTTTTGCTTCACAGTTCCCTTCCCTTGATTCTCTGAGTGAGAATCAAACTCCCAATCGTCATGCTTGCTACTATAGTGTCTATTATACTGTGCTGTATTATGCTGTGTCGCTACGACGGCTACTATTTTTCCCATATTTATTATAGAATAGAATATTCTTTATTGCACACAAAACAAATGAATATCACAAAATAATGAAAATATATGTTTTTAAGATTTTATGCAAAGGCGGTCTTATTGCTTCAAGCAATCTCTAACAGATAAGACAAGCTTTAGTAAATAAAAGAGACATTTTAACAAAATGAACGCGAGTAGCGTTACAGTGCACATCAAATAGAGAAAATATAATATAATAAATAATGAACTATATAAAATATATATATTTAACAGTTTTAAGTGTTATTCCACACTTAGGAAAGAAAGATATTAATTTTTATACGTTTCCTATATAAACATATTATATACTACATATAATACGTTTTATACATTATTAAAATGTTATTCCACACTTAGGATAGAAAAATATTTATTTAGAAAACATATAAAAATTTTAATAATTTGAAAAACTTAAAAACAGCTTAAAATTATTTCCTCACTATCCTTGTTAAGGATATTCGGTTCATACTACGAAAATATTGTGTTGCTGTCGGAGCCGGACACGTGTGTCACACGAAGTGGGTCAAAATAACGTTGCAAAGTGTTCTTTCATTGGTTAGATATTTAGATAGATAGATAGATAGATAGATATAGTTGAAGCTATAAAACTGATCTCTAACTAGAAGCATCGTTATTGATTTCTAGTTATTATTTGCCAGACGAAATCGTATTAGCCAGTCGTGGCGCAGGGGCACAAAGTGTGACTGTAAAATCGACTAGTTGTGGGTTCGATCCCCACTCAAGGAGATGAAATATTTATTCACATTTATATTTCCATTTCTTCGCTCTGGTGTCGAGGTAGAGCGCGGCGTTGAATTCCGCCACTCAACACGTAATTCCTCCAGAACTTGGCGGAAAGTGGGGAACGGAGTGTCTTAACACCAGGTTGTCTCTGCCTACTCTGATGTGTGCGGGATACAGTGTGAAGCTGATTTAATTTAATTTAATTCGTATTAACAGCGTTCTAGCAAAATGGTAAATACTTGTCTTATAATAAATATGATGTAGGTAGGTACGTTGCCGTACTAAGCACTACTTTTTACATCCTTAGGATATATAAATGTTCTACGCTCTAAATATAGAGTATTCGCGGGGGATCTTTTTAAACGCAAAGGCGTACAAAAGGTTTAATATTTTATTTTCTTCTTTTTTTATTGCTTGTCGCTTTTTGACACCAAAGGATAAAGTACTTTTTGTCTGTTAATTAAATATCCACAACGCTTAGAGAGAAAGGAAATTAACTTTGAGACTTCATTTTAAGCTTGTAAATTAAGAATTTTTAAAATTATTTGTTTGTAAATAAGTTATACTAAAAAAAAATCTCAGTTGCGATTTATGGTCCAAAACTTAGTACGTTGGGTAGTAGTAAAATAAATAAATAAATCAGCTTCACGCTGTATCCCGCACACTTCAGGGTAGGCAGAGGTAACCTAGTGTTAAGACACTGCGTTCCCCACTTTCTACCCAATTCTGGAAGCATTGCGTTCTGCCACTCAATAGAGTGGCAGAACTCAACTCTACGCTTGTCCTCGACACCAGAGCGAAGAAATGGAAATATAAATTTAAGTAAATATTTCATCTCCTCGAGTGGGGATCGAACCCACAACCAGTCGGTTTTACAGTCACACTTTGTGCGCAACGACTGGCCTGGCCTGGAGTACAAAATTTTTTAAAATACCTATTAATATACAGAAGGTTTTTATCTTCATTACTTTAAATGAAAGCACAGTTTTAATTAAAACTAAAAGACTAATACAATTAAAACAAAAGAGATTTGTAAAAATGGAAAAGTGTTTTTTCTTTCTAAAAATATAAATAATAAAATTATCGTTGTAAAATAAAGCGCCACTAACCTATCAAAGCAATATCTTTTTATGGATAAAAATCATGAAATGAATATATATAATAGTACGTCTAAACTGTTGGGGAATCTTGATTATTTTTTTTAGCTATAGATTTGAAATATTTTACCCTATATGCTGCTCCCGTAAAAGGAACGCAGTCGCTTCCAACCTGTATATATCGCCAAACTGTACAATTTCGGTATTCTATACAATACCTCGACAATGCATAGAATAAATGGGGCGACCAAGCAATGTATGAAATATTATGAATATTACTGTCCATTACATACTTCATCTAGGATATAAATAAAATTGTATTGTATAAAGCACCTGCTGTTCCACGGGCAATGTGTAAAATAAATTGATCTTGGTCCATATATCCATATTCAATCAGCTTCACGCTGTATTCCGCACACAGCAGGGTAGGCAGAGGGAACTTAGTGTTAAGATACTCCTTTCCTCACTTTGGCGTGGCGGAACGCAGGACATAGCCGTGTTACTGTAAACGCCACATATTGTGGATTCGATTCTCACTCGAGGATGTGAAATATTTAATGTTTTTATTTCTTCGCCCTGGAAATATAGCGCGACGTTGAGTTTTGCCACTGAACACGCAATGCCTCCAGAATTCGGCGGAAAGTCAGGGGAAGGAACTTAATACGGACATATTGTCTTAAAACTACACTTCCCTCTTTCTGCCTATTTTGCTATACAGCGTAAACCTAAAAAAAAATTGGGAAAATTGATTGGCTGTTTTAGTACAATTATTTATACTGTCAATTTTAAATAAATTGTTATTTAAAAGTTAAACCTTTTGGCATTTTATTTCTTTATGGTGGCAAAAATCGTTGTATTTAATAGAAAATACTCGTATTCAGTTATTTTATATCAATTTTGGGTGTAGGTGCTTGCGCGGTTTCCCCGGGTAAATGTCGATTCCGTGAGAATTAATACCTGAGATAAAATGTTGATTCTCTAAATCCTGTATATTATAGTGAAAGTTCTATAAACTTGGTCCAGCTGTTCCCGGCTGATTAGCCCGGACAAGCAGGAGGACAGACATTCTTTGTTTATAAACTTTTTATTAGAGTTTTGTTTTGGTTTAAATAACAATATGCACTTAAAAACACAGTTCACATTCACCAAACACACTCGTAATAATCACGAAAAAGACACACCGATTTTATTTATACAATATGTAGATGCGCTATTTCCATAAAAAATATTTTACAAGAATTTAACAAAACAACCCAATTTAAACAATAAAGCGTCATTTGGTGGTCCATTCAATAAAATAACAACAATTTAAACAAGAAAGAAATTATTGACTTAATAAAAATAAATTTATACAAGGATTGAAGTGAAATAAATTTTCTTACATCAATGACGCAAATCTGAATCAAAATATAAATAATTCAAGGAGTCTCCGATTTGTATTAACATTTAAACGTCAAGCTTATATTGGATGTAGCTTTCCTAATTTTACTTACATCCCAAACAGAATAAAATATCCGTTCATATCGGTATATTATAAAATAAATAAATAAATCAGCTTCCCGCACAAAGCATGGTAGGCAGAGGGAACATAGTGTTAAGACACTCCGTTTCCCACTTTCTGCCGAACTCAGCGCCACGCTTTGTCTCGACACCAGAGCGAAGAAATGGAAATGTAAATTTAAGTAAATATTTCATCTCCTCGAGTGGGGATCGAACCCACAATCAGTCGGTTTTACAGTCACACTTTGTGTCGCTGCGTCACGACTGGCCTCATTGAGCTGGCTTCAGTATATAATAAGACGTAATTTGTCATGTTACGCCAATTTAATATTTTTAAGAGTTACATATATAACTTGGTCACAATGTGGTAAAAACTGGCATAAATATTACTGGCTCAATAAGCATTTACTTAAAATCTTATCAAATTTTAAATTCTACGATGATAAAAAATTATATAGGTATATACATATATTGATTCATAAAAGTAAAACAGAATTAAAGTTTAAATTAAATTTTAACTTTCTTCAAACACAAATTTAAAGGCTAAATTAAATAAACTATGTACTCTTATAAAAATATTTAGTTTACTTTTATCGTCCCGTTTGGATATTGAAACCTTCACAATCAATACCATTGTTCTAAAATTACGATATCGAGTTCTTCGATTGAAATTTAGTGGAATTGAATTTTCATTAAACAGCGTTTATGAAATTAAAATTAGAAGGGTTTCTGATATAAAATAAATAATGTTAAGTATTTTTTCGGCTTCTCGCTGTATCGCACATATATCAAGGTAGGCAGAGGGAGCCTAGTGTTAAGACACTCCGCTACCCGCTTTCCGCCCATTCCTAGAGGCATTGCTTTGGTATCGAGGCAAAGCGCGGCGATGAGTTCCGATCCTCAACATGCAATGCTCCCAGAATTTGTCGGAAAGTAGAGAGCGGAGAGTGTTAACACTAGACTCCCTATGCTTACCCTGGGGATGCGGTATAGATCCAAGTTCCATTCCATTTGGCTAACCTTCGACACCTTCTCCAGTCTCTAGATGTTGTGATATAAAGTATTAAGTAAGAAAAAAAACATAATACACACTCACACACACACAATATCTTGAAACTGACTTTTTTACAAATATATTTTTGTTAAAAAAAAAAGTAATTAAATTAAATCAGCTTCACGCTGTATGCTGCAGGGTCGGCAGAGAGACCCTAGTGTTAAGACGCTCCGTTCTCCACTTTCCGCCAAGTTCTGGAGGCATTGCGAGTTGAGTTGCGGAACTCAACGCCGCGCTTTGCCTCGACACCAGAGCGAAGAAATGAAAATATAAATGTAAATAATTATTTCTTTTCCTCGAGGGGGGATCGAACCCACAACCAGTCGATTTTACAGCCACACTTTGTGCCCCTGCGCAACGACTGCCCTCATTTTTTTTTAACTATAAATATATGTAAAATGAATAGTTTCCTTTTTACATGTAAAGATGGCATCTGAGGCATGTAGTCGCCAAGACAATAGCGTTACGTACAAAGGCATACCGGTACGCCCCGATATTTGCTTTTATATCAACAAAACCATTGATAACAAATACTTGTAAGTATATCGGATACAAGACTTTGTATAATAGAATAATTCATTTAGTATTTACTGGACGATCATTTCTGTTTTATTTCACATAAAACATTTTGTTATAATATTTTAATCCTCATTTCAGGCTTTAAAATATGTGAAGCTGAAAAAAAATAAATCTATTACGTATAATGTTTCGCTGTATATATGAGAGATGAGACCTAAACCTCTGTAAAATAACAACTTAACTACCAGTTCTCGGAGCTTTATGGCGTCAAATCGTAGATTGCGCTCTGTCGTGTGGCTTAGAAGGAATTTATTAATTGATTGACGATATAAATTGTACACAGTCGTAATAGATGGAAAGAAGAACGTGATTTAAGATTTAAATTTCTCTTGAAGGGACTAGAAAATATGAAGAAAACATAGACAAGAGAACATATTGGTTTAGCTTTAGGTTATATATTTAATGCGATGGTATACGATGATATGCATATAGATAAAAATAAGTAAAAGGCTATAAAGCAAATGACTAGTCAGACAGATAGACGACGACCTGGGGTGATTTCTTGGAAAAACGACTTATTTGATTAAGTTTATGTCAAATGGAAGATATAATGGAATGGAGATGGTTCCGGAGTGGTATGTCGATGACCGGCGGTGAGGGAACTCAACGCCGGGCTTTTTTCGACACCAGAGCGAAGATAAGAATATATTAAATATTTAATTTCACAATTTGTCATGTTTACAGTCACTTCTGCCCCTGCGCCACGCCACGCCTGCTTCTGCCTCTGCGCCACGACAGGCCTTACAGTACAAATATAGGAAAAAAATCAAAAAGTGAACATATGATGAGATTACATAGAAATGATTACGTCCGCATACTTAAGTTTATCAATTTATTATATATTATTTTATAAATTATACTTGCTGTTGACATACAACGCATTTTGCCGATTTTTTAATATTAGTATATTATTTTTTTATTTTATTGAAGTTAGTTTTTTGACAACATATGTTAAAAAGCTGTTACAAACGCTGTAAAACATCAAGTCCCACAAAACGGAATACATTCTAAATTTTTTACGCGATAAAAACTACAATCAACCGCATAAAAAAGACCTAAAAATAGATTTTTTAATTAAAATGTTTAAAAAATAGCTATCCATTTTTTTCTAAATACGTGCCTATTTGTAAAAAACTTGCAATATAGCTAGTTTGGACATCACAATACCAATTAATAACACTGGGGCAGCTTGAGGTACTATTAGTTTTGTAAGATAAGTTGGACATATATATGTATAATAATATATATGTTTAATTAAACTATATTATACACACTATTCGATTCTTGCTGTCTATCTTATGTATAATAAAAACCTGCTTAAAGCTGGATCCCTCAAGCAGCGGAGTAGGCAAAGAGAACCTAGTGACCTAGTGTTTAATCACTCCATTCTCACTTTCCGTCGAATTCCGGAGGCGTGTCGAGTGACGGTACTCAATGGCTTTGCCTCAACACTAGAGCGAACAAATGAAAATATAACATCAAATAAATATTTCATTTTCTCAAGGGGAAGGGAACCCACAACCAGTTGCGTTTACAGTCACACCCGTGTACCCCTGCGCCACGACTGGCCTCATCTTATCTCGATCTGGCTAGATCTTATATAAAATAGAAAATAATTTATTATATAAATAATAACTTATGTATAATATAACATGAAAGTGACATTTTTCTTATTGCAAGTATGTATCTGATTATGTGATAACTTTTGTTTTAGCCTATAACAAACAACCACCAGCTGCTGCTTTTTTCTCGAAACCAGAAAAGTAAAGTGAGTCGTTGAGTTTCAGTATTCAGTATACAGAGCCTAGACTTCGAAAGGAAAGGGCGAATAAAGTGTATTTTCCCTTTCCTCTAAGTTCCATTTGCATAAGATAAAGTATGCTTTGAAAAATAAAAGAAATAAAAAATATTAAAAAAAATCAGCTCACGCTGTATCTCGCGCACAGGGAACCTGTTAAGACACTCCGTTCCCCACTTTCTGCCGAAATCTAGAGGCATTGCGTGTTCGAACTGAGTGGCGCTTAGCCTCAACACCAGAGCGAAGAAATGGAAATATAAATTTAAGTAAATATTTCATCTCCTCGAGTGGGGATCGAACCCACAACCAGTCGGTTTTACAGTCACTTCGTGCCGCTGCGCCGCGACTGGCCTCAAAAAAAGCTATTAAAACAAAAAATATATATATCTCAAAATATACTTTGCTAGATTTTGATACAAATAGTATATGTCAGGATTCCTTCGACGAAATAAGCATTCATTATTACTACTAACGACCTTTTTAAAATATAAATGGGGTAGTAATAAGAAAAATAATTAGTTTAAGAACGGAAGAAGTTCGTTAGCGTCTCATGCTTTATTCGATTTAGCAATTAGCAGTCGAAGCCATCGTTTGGTAACGACAGCTTCTGTAATTATAATTAAAGAATATAAAACCGGTTAAGTGCGAGTGGGACTCGCCAACAAGGTCTACGTATCAATTTTAGGATTGTATGTTAATGGGAAGTAGTTAGTTTGCAATTAATTGAACTACTAATACAAGTTTAATACTTTTTGGAAAACGCATAATTTTTTTAACGTAGTGGGATTTGAACCCTCGCCTCTTGGAGTGGTTTCCAAGAGGCGCGGGTTCAAACCCCGTTACGTTGAAATTTTTATGTTTTCTTAAAAGTATTTTTCTTTCCTATGTGTGGAATAACACTTTAAAATTGTAAAATAAATATAAATTTGTAATATTTTTCTTATAAAAAATCTTTAAATTTTCACTATTCGAATTTTTTTCTTTACTTATCCTATAGTTTTTAATTACGCGGCGTATTTCATATAATTCATGGAACAAATTCGATGCATAAATTCTTCTACCTTTTAATCGCATTAACTTCTTCTACAACACGCTACAAGCTTCTAGCTTGTTTTTTTCTGTGTTTCAAGGAACCAAAGAAGACCCGATTATTTGATATTAATTTCAGTTTGATACTTTCACGCAGTCTCGAGATAAGACTATTAACAGACGAGGTTTGGAACCCTAAAAATATATTATGTATATTTTTTACATTTTAATTATTGACGAAGTCATCGACATGTCATGACTTTGTATAAAATACTTTCTGCATTCTATGTGTGTGCTGGGGTCACCAGAACACCTGTTATTATAGTTTCAAACGATGTGTACTTCACTTTGAAATGTTGTACGACTTGCAATTTGCTACTATGTAACTCGTACATTTATTTACTTAATTATACACTATACAATACGTATGTACGTATAAGATAATATCTTACTATCCTATAATCTATATATATAAAAGAACTTGTGCTGACTGACTGAGGTAAGACGCACGCAGAGCCGTAACCGCTGATGGTAGAAACGTGAAATTTGGGCAGATGATTGTTTTCATATTCTGGACATCCACTAAGAAGGGAATTTGAAAAATTTTAACGCAAAAGGGATGAAATAGGGGTTGAAAGTTTGTATGGAAAAAAAAAATAATCTGTACCGATTTTTATAAAATTTGAAATTCAGACTCTTAAAAATATTTCGTTGAACACGTATTTCATGGTTTTTAAGAATTCACCCCCTAAGGGTTCAAATAAGGGGTTGAAAGTTTATATGGAAAAATCTTTAAATTGCCACCGATTTTTATAAAAATTTAAATTTAGACTGTTAAAAATAATTTATTGAACACGTGTTTCGTGGTTTTTTTAGAATTCACTCCTAATAAGCGGGCGAAGCCGCGCGCGCCCTCTAGTAATATTATAAATGTGAAAGTTGGATAATGTAAGTATGGATATTTGTTCCACTTCCACTCAAAAACTATCTACTAAACGGATTTAGATGAAACTTTATTGAACTATAATTTATACACGAATATATGGGCGACAATTTGTGTAAAGATTTTGTATAATTTATCTATCGTAGGTATAACAATAACTTTAAGCGGTCGAAGCCGCGTTTGGGTCGCTATTGTTATATGTATATGCTAATTTAGACGGTATCCAGGTTTGGTTAGGTTAGAAAGTGCGACATTGGTTTCTGCAACGCAACATGAAGCTTTTTTAAATAATTCTGTATTTTCATCCATCCTGACATTGCGTGTTGAGTGGCGGAACTCAACGCCGCGTTATTATCTCGACGCCAAAGAGAAAAAAGTTTCCTCGAGAGGTAATCGAACACACAACCTGTCACGCACACAGTCACACGCTTATTCCGCTGCGTCACGACTGGCCTCGGGCTTTTTATTTTTTGTAAATAAATATTAGCATTTCAACAATAGAGAAGGTAAATCATTTTTAGTCGTTAAAATATAACTATGTGAATCCACGAAAGGGTAATTACGGCAATTACATTGTGCTAAACTCACTTATAAGAGCATGGAAGGTTTCCCGTTTAGACAAAGATTACATTACATTATTCGAATCGTTTAGTGTAAGCTCGGGTAATCGTTTAATTAATTAAACATAGAAATCTAGTTAATTGGGGTTAAGGTTACCTCTATGAATCAATATAAATAATTAATAATTTTCTTTATTAAATATATCTTTTTGTTTAGGTTCACCATATCCTCCACATAGCTCGATGTGGCACCTGGGAACCTAGTGTTAAGATATTTCGTTCCCCACTCTCTGCCTACTTCTGAAGGCTATAGCGTGTCAAGTGGTGGAACTTAACGCCGCCCTTTTGCTTCGTTACCGAAGAAATGAAAATATTAAAAAAAATCGAGTAAAAATCGAATCCACAACCTCTCTTGCCTGCAGTCGCACACTTGTGCCACTGCACCAAGACAGGCCTTCATTTGTCCACATGTAGTCATCTACAATTATATATAATAAGATGATTCATTATTTCTTGATCCTGATGCGAGAAATAAAGTGTTTGGTGAAGCAATAATTATCTTCAATTATCCTCATTAAATAACAAATAGATTAGGTGATGGAGGGATTTAGCGGATTAAGCAAAACTGCTTCGAGCATACTTTAGCTACTTGGTAAAATCCTTACAAGCCGTATCTTTTCTCTTTTAGTAAGTGTGTGATTGTAAACGCGACTGGTTGTGGATTCGATCCCCACTCGAGGAAATGAAATATTTATTTAAATGCATATTTTCAATTCTTCGCTCTGGTGTCGGACAAAGCGCGTCGTTGAATTCCGCCACTTAACACGCAATGCCTCCAGAATTCAGCGGAAACTGGGTCTTAACACTAGGATTCTTGTGCCTACCGTGCGCGGGATACAGTGTGAAGTTGATTTATCACTAATTACTAGAATCAGTCAATTTAATTTAAAATATATACTCGTATATACTTTTATTTTAATAGTATATATTATACATCAATTCGTAACTTAGAATGTTATTTTAGTATTATAGTGACTTTTAAAATAAAGCTATTAAGTTTGAGGGACCCTTCCTTCAAACTTAATACCTCTGTGTATTTGTAAAGCTCTACATTATTACCATAACATGTAACGAAGAGGAAACATATAAATTTTAATCTCCAATTTCACCTCACTCCTCATACTTATTTAGGAAAAATATTTTACCCAGACCGTTGAATTAATGGAGACGTACATACATAGGTACACTATGACGTATAAAATATAATTAAAACGTTGGTTAAAATAAGGATTTATATATATATATATATATATATATATATATATATATATATATATATATATATATATATATATATATATATATATTTATTATTTTTATTTATATTTTTTTTTAGTAAAAATGGAAAGTTTAGTCATCTAATTTTAGATTAAAGATTACTAATTTTAACCTGAGGTATCGCTGGCTTTGTTTTTTAAATATTCACATAATCATAAAAAAAATTAAACAATGACATTTAATTTATAAAATTAATGAAGTTTATTAAGTTAAAAAGTAAAATTATAATTACTTAGGCTAGGAAGCTTGCCAAGTAACAACGATATATAAGAGCTGATATTATTATTTAATTTAATATTGAACTGAGAACTTATTTTATTATAAATCGTTTAATTAGTTTCAGTCCCTGTAGTTATAAATGTATGACTTTTTAATTTTTTTTCAGTAACAAAAAAATATGGCTCTACCTTTTATCTTTCTCATTAAAATTAAAATGAAAATATAACAAACAAATTTAGTTTCTCATTTCTATTATCAACTTAAGTTAACTTAAGTAATTTGAGTACTTTGATCTCTCTTTGTTGAAATATAAAATCCTAAGTAAGTAAATTAGTTTATAGTATATTATTATTTTTAAAATTTTAATCAATTATTCATTTAATATGTCGATGTGATATTAACTTTATATATAAAAAACCGATTAAGGCTCACCCCGTAGTTTCCGTACCAATTTTAGATCAACGGTAAGTAAGATTTATAAAAGTTGACTAACACACATAGCAACTACACAATAAATTTAAGTTAGTAATATATTTATAAAATACATATAATTTGTCACTTTAGGGATTTTTTTCTGTTTTTAATATTGTAAGTTCTCATATTCTGTTATTATTATTTCATACAAAATACAGGAAAATCAAAGAAGATACTTTCCTATATTTTGATTTCGTTGACTTTGAAGTTTGATTTTTTCTGTTCTTCTTGTTGATATTAATTTCAGCTTGATACCTCCACGCGATCTCAAGATAAATGGTCTTAACAGACCGATGGACAACCATGTGATCCTATAAGGATTCCATTTTTATCTTTTGAGGTACGGAACCCTAAGACACTGAAAAACGTACCCTATAATAATATACATAGATTGCTAAAAAACGTAGTAGGTATAAAGCCAACAAAAAAAACACAGCAAAGTATATTATTAGTTTGAAACAGCAATGTACCAACATAGAACTTCGGTTTGCGTTTGAAATTTTCAATTGATTTATTGTATATTCGACTATCCTAAATACCGTACAGAAATGTTATCGCATAGTATAGGTGTTATTCTCTAAGTCTAACGTACATAACATTGGCTTCGAAATCCCCAAAGGATTTTATTTGTGAAATCTTAACGAATAGCTGTTCTATTCTCAGTAGAGTCATATTTCTGTACAAGTTAATCTATTTTATGACCCTCTTTTCTTAATAAATGTTACTAAGCAGTAAATTGTATCTGAGGTACAAATTAATAATAAATTATTACGAAATAAACATTATATAGTATATTGAAGTCACCTTTGCTCTTAGAAAAACAGAATGACAAATAAAATCAATATATTATCTTATTCATATTTAATAATTTGATATCCTTTATTATTTAAAATCAGCTTCCCGCATCTCGCACACAGCAGAGAACAAAGGCCAAAGAGAACCTCGTGTTAAGACACACCATTCGCCACTTTCCGCTGAATTCTGAAGGCTTTGTGTGTTGAGTGCCGGAACTCAACGCCGCGCTTTACCTCGACACCAGAGCGAAAAAATAAAAATATAATTTTAAATAACCAGTCGCGTATCCTTTATTATATTCGTGTTAAACCAATCACTTATTGGGTTAAGCTACTTAGAAATTGCCCTTTACTCAAAAGATTGAATCTGAAAGTGTGGTCCGCAGTTAATCCAATTACTCATTTTCAGACGCCTGCATGACCTATAAAATCACTGCTATTAGGTATGCTACATTTTTGTTTTATATATTTGTTTAGTGACACGAAGTATCCTGCACACAACAGGGTAGGCAGAGGGAACCTAATGTGAACCGAACTCCGTTTCCCACTTTCCGCCGAATTCTGGGGGGCATTACGTGTTGAGTGGCGGAACTCAACACCGCGCTTTGTGTCCACACCAGAGCGAAGAAATGAAAATATACATTTAAATAAATATTATTGTTAAATAATATTCTTTTTACACAAACCCATTTTTTAACAAAACACTCCTAGTCTTAGGCATACAATCGAATGTGGGTCGCCGTGTGGAGGTGCGAGGGTATCAAGCAAACAAGGCCGTTGACTTTGTATAATGATGTATTATTGACATATTCTTTTACAATAGTATAAAATAACAGACACTGTAGATACTACATATGTGACGAAAAACGTAGAATATATCCAAAGAAAATTTATTTTTCTGTAAAAGAAAATATACTTATACGTATATTTTCAAAAAAATATATATTTATTTTTTATCAGCTTCACGCTGTATCCCGCACACAGCAGGGTAGGCAAAGGGAACCTAGTGTAAGACACTCCGTTCCCCACTTTGGAGGCATTTCGTGTTAAGTGGCAGAACTCAACGCCGCGCTTTGCCTCGACACCAAAGCGAAGAAATGGAAATATAAATTTAAGTAAATATTTCATCTCCTCGAATGGGGATCGAACCCACAACCAGTCGGTTTTACAGTCACACTTTGTGCCGCTGCGCTACGACTGGCCTCAAAAATATATTTGTTTATACAAAATATAATATTACATCCTACGAACTATAATATCTCGTTTTGTCCCGCTCCTATAAGAATTTCAAAGGATCCTCACTAAGTACACCATTGCACTTCCCTACGAATCTATAAACTCATTTTTAGCTCTCTGCGTCACTCAATTAGGAACGAAAGAGTTTTTATATAAATAATATATACATTATGTCTGTAAAAAATTTTATTAATATAACTTATAGGATCTATGATATTGGAACAAATTTTCATCATATAGAGAAATTATTCTCAATATTAATTTAATTTAATTTAATTAATGATGTTTTACTTATTTTAGCAATAAATACATAGACATAGAGGCCGATGGTGGCCCAGAGGTACAAAGTGTGACTATAAACGCGACTGGTTGTGGGTTCGATCCCGAGGAAATTAAATATTTATTTAAATTTATATTTCCATTTCTTCGCTCTGGTGTCGAGGCAAAGTGCGGCGTTCAGTTCCGCCACTCAGCACGCAATGCCTCCAGAATTTGGCAGAAAGTGGTGAACGGAGAGTGTCTTAACATTAGGCTCCCTCTGCCTGTCTGCCTTTTTATCCCGCAACACAGCAACCCTACTGTGCAGCGCGAAGGTGATTTTTTTTATACAGCGCGAAGCTGTTTTTTTCTTCATAGACATAATTGATGTAGCTGTCAACAAAGATAACCTTATTTATCAGTTTGTTTTTTTCATTTCTTATAGAACATTTTAATATTCAGTCAATTTACTACGAATTAATCAGAGAATTATTACTTTATCGAGGTCACAGCCAAGCACTATGGCCAGCTCATGAAAAATTTAAACGTCATGTGAGAGTTCAAATGTACTGTGACGATAATTCAAACATGAATATTGCAACTGTAAATTATTCGAATACCGAGAATAACTATGGTAATTGTTTATTATTATTGTAAAAAATTTCGTTTCAATATTTTACAATAAATTTATTTAATATAACATTTGTTTTATCAGCTTCACGCTTTATCCCGCATGTGGCAGAGTAGGCAGAGGGAGCCTAGTATTACGACACTTCGCTTTTCACTTTCCTCGGAATTCCGGAGGCATTACGTGGTAAATGGTGGAACTCAACGCCACGCTTTGCCTTGATACCAGAGCGAGGAAATAAAAATATTAAATATTTTATTTCTTCGGATGATAATAGAACTCACAACCTGTGGCGGTTACAGCGTTTACACGCCTGTGCTTCTGCGCCACGACTGGCTCTTATATAACAATTAATTATTATTATATTAAATACATACAGTCTTTTAATAAAGTTAATATCAATACATATATTTTAGTACTCGTCCTTGTAATACGTGCATAGATATTTGCGAAAAGAGGTGTGTTATATGTATTCAGAGGGTAGATAAGATAATATTTACGGAGTTGGACGCCAGCTATAGCTTATAAATATTTTGTTTCATATTCCAAGTCTGTCTGAGATATGGTCATTTTTATTACAAAGTGTCTCTAAATATTTAAAGTCAATAAAGATATGGATATGGACGTATTTAAATAACGTTCAAGGATTGTAAGTTTTTATTAGTTTCGTTATATACATACGTTTATATATATTATTTTGCTATTCCATAAATATGATTTATAATTAATTAAAAACCCCCGACACAAGATAAGGAAATCAAGAACTAGGGAAGTCGTGATAGTCTTCAAACGGTTGAACATATTTTCTAGAATCACGGCTATGACCAATCTTAAAATTAAAATTGGTCCATCCGTTTGGGAGCTACGACACAGACATACTTACAGATACACTCATACACCCAGAAGCTAGAGGCCAGTCATGGCCCAAGCGCACAAACGTGGAACTGCAAACGCGACGAATGTTATGTTTTAAGATAAATCAATTTAGTTGATTTTTTCTTTTAATTTTATTGAATACTTATAATAAACTAAATATATATAATGATCTGATTTTCACCTAGCGTACAACGCTAGTGACATAACACACAAGTTTTACCATAATTATTATGTGACTAAACTACGTATTTAATACGTATATAATAAATCGAAATCGAGGAAATGGAAATATTTTATAATTTTATTTCTTCGCTCTGGTAACTAGGTAAAGCGCGGCATTGAGTTTCTACACGCAATGCCTGTAGAATTCGGCGGAAAGTAGAAAACGGAAATGTCTTAATAGGAACGGAGTGTCTTAACACTAGATTCCCAGGTTGCCTCTGCGTGCCCTGCTATGTGCGGTATATAGCGTGACGCTAAATATTAATATTAAAACACACACATTCACACACATAAACACATTCACTGACACGTCAAACTCATAATTTAACATCCCTTGATGAATAAACATCATCATATGTTGATTTAATTACCATGAAAAAAAATAAAACATAGAAATATATAAAACAGTGTTTATAAATATTTATCTTTCAGTCTCTGTCAGTGTTTTGACATGGATTTCAAAAGAACGGTAGAGCCCGATTTAAATATTGTTTCTTTGCAAAGATTACAGCGGGCTGCTTGCTATTGAAACTTTTCTTGTTGCTATGATCAGAACGATAAGGGTGTTCTACTTCTATAATTAGATACTTTTAACCTGGGTTAATTAATTTTATTTATTTGTGTTTAATCTAGGTAATCTCTAAAAGTCTCGATAAATAAATTTATTTATAATGTATTTGGCTCTAATATAATATTCATTGCTTAATAATAAATAATTATGTATTCTGTATAGATCTTTTTTGTAAATATTGATGTCTTCTATAAATATTTTTTTAAAGTGTTATTCCACACTTGGGAAAGAAAAATACTTAGAAAATAGAAAACGTATAAAAATTTGGACGTAGCGGGACCCGTACCCGCGCCTCCTGGAAACCGACCAGGCGCTATGACTACACAACGTAGCTCGATAAGAACGTATGGCTTACGTTCTTATCGAGCTACGTTGAAATTTTTATACGCTTGTTACAACTTATTTATGTTGTTAGCATTTCTGTAGGGCAATTTTTATTATCAATAATTTCCACAACGTACGCGATAGAAGGTTTTTTTTTGTTTTTTTTTTCAAACGTTAATCGTCTAATTGTAAAAGAATTTTTCAAATCGATCCAGTAGTTTCGGAGCCAATTTAAACAAAGAAACAAATCAAAACATCTCATCTGTTGTCTTTATAATTTTAGTGTAGATATGAAAACACCTTCCTCCACACCCCCACAGTCACCAGTTACTATTTTATTGATGAAAATCTAAAGAAAATCATGTAATTTTCTTTAGATTTTCATCAATAAATTCATTATATCTTTTGAATAGAATGTCCGATTTTAATTGTTTTAAAAGTATTTTACAGGTATTAAAATTATGTTTAATAAAATATAATTTAATGGGATAAGGATTAATATAGAGATAAGAATAATATGGTTTGATTATTGTCCGCGCTTTTATCAACTTTTAAAATGTGTAAAAGTAGTTATATTGGCATAACTGCAGTAGTTGGACATACGGTATCGCGGATTTTTTATAGATATTGATGAGTTCTATTATACTATAGAACATTGTTTCATTTTATTATCAATAGTTTCCGCAGCGCATCCCATATTTTATGGTTTTTTTACACCTTGTTTTACATTATTGCTTTTTTGTTAGGGATCTTTATTTTTTCTTAAATGTAACACAGCCTATGTTACTCAATAAATATGCAGCTTACTAATGGTGAAAGAATTTTTGAAATCGGTCCGGTTGATTTTGGGTGAAAACAATACAAACATACATACAAAAATACAAATTCCTCTTTATAATATTAGTATAGAAGTATAAACATTTAATAAGGCACAGTTTTCTTTCAACAAAACATTGGCCACATGTAGGTAATGAGTTTTTGGTGAGTTACGGTTCTTAATTATTTCATGTCATGCATAAAATGGCTTTTACCTAGCGTATAACGTTAGCGGCATATTAACACGCAAGTTTTACCATAATTATTATGTGAATAAACTGTGTATTTAATAAGTACATTATAAATGGACATTTAATATGTTCCACGTGTATACAACAATAAATCGAATATAAGTAGCTTTGGATGGAAGCTGGAAATAACATAATCGTATTATATAGTAGGTGTATATTTAATATTTAGTTTTTCTTTTTTATACCATTTTCATCATCATTATTCACTCTTGTTGGACATAGGCCTCCCCCAAGGATCTCCACGTCGACCGGTCTTGCTGTGCCTGCATCCAACGGCTTCCTAAGACCTTGACCAGATCGTCATTCCACCTGGTGGAGGGCCTTCCTAGCAAACGGTCTGCGAACCTCTCCGCCCGGGAATCGGAAACCGATTCTCTGTGTTATGAAGCCTGCCCACTGCCACTTTCACTGAGTGATTCTTCGAGTAAGATCGGTAGCTTTTGTTCTCCTACGGATATCCTCATTTCTGATTATGTCACGTAGGGAAATGCCGAGCATTGCTATCTCCATTGCCCACTGTGCGACTCTTAGCCTTTTTTATACCATATTTTTCCCCTTTATAACGATCGTGGTGGGACCGCGTTCTATTTAATCAGACCCGGCAAAATATAATTAATTGAAACGAAACCTACTAGGGGCTGAACGTACAATAGAGTATTTAGTTAGATACTTCCCAGTTATGCAATAATGGCATCATTTTAAATTGTAGGTTCTTTTTTACTTTATATAATTTTTCTTGTATACAGAGTGTTTTTGTCAGCACCGCTTTAAATGCTGACGCTTCCACCCTGTATAAAAAAGAGGTGGGCAAAGAGAGAATATCGAGGTCACAAACAACGCATTGCCACTCAGATGCTGTCGCACTGCGCCATGACGATCTCAATCATCAGTTTTTTTTTATTTTAATATGTATTAAATATTGTAACATTAAAACATTAGTATTCTCAACTTAATTTTATATATTTATAATTAGTAGACCAAGTGGGGTATTCAGTTCCGTCACTTAAACACGTAATATACAGGGTGGAAGAGGCAGCGCTCCATTTACGGAAACAGCATATAGGGTAAAATATTTCAAACCTATACCTAAAGAAATTAATCAAGATGCCTCAACAGTTTGGACGTAGGATTTTTTTTGATTTCGCGATTTTTATCCATACCTGTATTTCGTGTGACACGATTACGTATAGATCCCAATAACATAAACACTTACTACTACAAAAATACTACTAAAGGTTAAACAACTTTGAACTTTATCGCCAATTCATACGACTCGATTTCGAAATGAGGCGTGTGCAGCGGTGTTCCTTTGATAGGTTTATGTGTGCGTGCGTCATCCTTACAAATGGCGTTTTGTTTTAAAATGACAATTTTATTATTTATTTTGTTTGA
>DWQW01000695.1:0-45140 GCA_018249695.1 Heliconius erato demophoon
ACATTTTTAAAGTGTTATTCCACACTTAGGAAAGAAAAATACTTATTTAGAAAACGTATAAAAATTTGAACGCAGCGGGACTCGAACCCGCGCCTCCTGGAAACCGACCAGGCGCTCTGACCACTAAACCATGCCATGGGTTCGAGTCCCGCTGCATTCAAATTTTTATACGTTTTCTAAATAAGTATTTTTCTTTCCTAAGTGTGGAATAACACTTTAAAAATGTTTAAAAATAAGGTTTTAAAGTATCTTTATGTACTTTAAAGCCTATGTAGTATTCTAATGTATAAGCTTATTACTGTAAAGTTTCATCAAAATCTGCTTAGTAATTTTTGCATAAAAATGGAACAAAATATCCAATACTAGTAGGATAGGATATGACCGTTTAACAAAAACATGTATATCACACCAAAAACATGATCTAAGCCTAACAATAGTGCGTCATAAATATCGACATCCCGAGGGTCGCGGACAGATGTTTCGTGATGTATGTAAAGAAGCCACAGAGGGGTTTTCCGTATCGATATATCTAGATTTGAATGTTTAGTTTTTTTGGCAAAAAAAAACTTAATATTCAAAACAAGAGTGTATTTTCTAAAATGGACGTAGAAATTATCATTTTAACTGTTGTGAACCCGCGTCGTGGCGCAACAGCTCTGACTGTTTTAACCCTTACAGTGAGTTCGATTTCCACTCGGGGGAATCAATTATTTTTACTTCATCGATCTGGTAACAAGAGAATCGCGGCGCTAAGATCCACATCTGCGGCGACATTTCAGGCGGAAAATGGAGAGCATATTTCAACTCTGGTCCTACTCAAGATATTCATATGTTTAAATTTTTAGACGAGTAAAATTATTATTTCAAAACTATTATCGATTTCTATACAGCAAAGTAAGGAACCTATTTCCCTAGAGTTTAAACTACTTACCGAACTGTTTTCTATTCCACAGTGTATCCACGTCAATATTTCAATTTGAAATGCATTTTTATAGAATTTTAGCATTCAACTGGGTTCTACGGTTACAGTTTGATTTACATACGTTTATATTTTATTTATTTCTCATGATATGTCTCTCGGAATGTGTAATAACTTCAAATCGGTAATATTGAATTATTTAGTTACTATACAAAAATGTTATTTTCTTTATCAATTTTTTAGTTACTTGTTTGAAATAAAATAATGATAAAAATTTTCAAATCTTTAAAAAACGTTAACATTTGAACTATATTGGAAACAACATAAATAAGTTGTTACAGGCATATAGGAACTTTTAGATCGAATTTGAGATTATTAGATGATCCGTACGCCTTTTTGGCGTGTATTTTCTATAAAAAATCAAGACATTGCGAGTGGCAGAACTCAAGGTCAAATCGTGTCTTACCAGAGCAAGGACATTAATAGCACTCCATAGCAGGAGTCGAACCGCAAACCATCGGTTACAGTCAGCCGTCCCACTGAGCCACAATGGTTATATAAATTGATGCACATGTTTTAAGGCTTCAGTACATGAAATGAAGCCTATATTCTCATTTGAAGTTAGCTGTAGATGCCTGCGCAGTTCCAAACTTTAGGGCGGCCACAACTCGCTGACCGTACTGTACAAGGATAATATTATTTTATGCATCATTGACCAGATTCAGTGAGACGTACTTAGATAGATAATTGTTATTATGGATATTATAACTCTATTACATTATATTAAAATAGCTTAGATGGAACGATGTAAGGCTTAGTCGCAGCGACTCCTGTCAGCCGGCAGGGAGCATATAAGACATTCCTCAAGGGAGACGCGCAACAGTGTGTCCGCTGGTGTTATGTGGCGAAAAAAGACTGCCACACAACACGCCATGTTCAAAACAGGGGGAAGTGAAGGATAGAGCTACTAATAGCTACTACTACTACTACTACTACTAGAATGTTATAGGAGAGATAGAACCGACGATGAAAGATTTATTTACTTTTGTCTATAGTGAAGAGATGGATGTTGACAAAAAATATATATAAAACGATACTAAAAACACAATAAATACTCTAGAATGTAATTATAAAATTGATATTTATTCAAAAGTAAATTAAAAATGATTCAAATATGCAGAAGCAAAATCTACTGTAATTTATTACTACTTTTCCTTTGTGCATTGTGAAAAGAAAACTTTAAAATACATGACTTTTCTACAGTTTCATTTAATCATAGTTACTTTATAAACTTAACTTAGCTTCACGTTTTATCCCTTGCGGGGTAGTCAGAGAGAACGGAGCGCCAAACGCTACGGTCTCTACATACCTCTTTCGCCTCGTCCACTGTCATCAACCTCTTCATACATGCCCTTCGTGGGGTCCTCGTGCTTTTTACGTGACCTTCCTCCAGTATCTTTGATACTGTGTTTTCGAAGGTCAACCGAGGTCTCCCCCTACCTCTCTTACCGCTCACTTTTCCATCATAAATCTTTGAACATCCCTGACACTCTCCCAAAACTCTTCGAGTTCGCTTAATAGAGCTGAGGATACTGGCGCATACGCCACTAACAAGAATACTCTTGTTAACCCTAGCTTGAAGCGAACCCAAAGCAGTCTCGGGTTAATCGCCTTGTATTCAACGCTGCACTAACCAATCGAGAGGACAATAACACACCTACACCTTAACAGCCCCGCTCGCTCTCTGGTACGCCGGCCCAGAAAGCGACCCGACTGCCTTGCAAATCGGTCGTGTCATTGCCCTTTCGCTTGGTCTCTGTCACACAAACGACATCCAAATCTCTATCATCCATCACATCTAATAATTCATTCATCTTTTCTTCCATCCCTCTTACATTCCACGTAGCTATTTGTAGCTCCGTCCTCCACCTCCCGCCGTTCCGGACATGGCGTGTTGGGTGGCGGTCCCCAACGCCGCATTCGTCGTCACTTGACATACCAGCGGGGACGCACTGGTGCGCGTTGCCTTGGGGGGACGCCCTATCAATGCGCTCTCTCGAGGTGCACGTGGCGGTTGGAACGTTGCAGCCCTCGTAAGGGCTGGCAGGGGTCGCTGCGAGCAAGCCTTCCATCTTGGACCCCCTAGTTACTTTGTTAAGGGAATATACCTAGTTACTTTGTTAAGGGAATATATATAAAGACAAGCGCGAGTCAGGTTCGCCCACTGAGGGTTCCGTACTAAAAATGGAGTTCTCGAACTTTTTCTGAGGCTTAGCTTAGCTAGAGCCCTTTCATTTGATATCTCACTTGAAGTAGCGGCTTTAATACCAAATTTTGCCCTCCTTTTATGGTTATTATTTTTTAGGATCTAACCCGTACTACCCGTAGATGCTAGTTGCTAAATTTCATAATTCTAGGTCAGCCAGATGTACTCTATTAATTTAGATTCCCTTTATAGTGCCGAAATACGAGGTTTTGGTATTAAGGATTTTATTTTACAGTCACACTCTGTGCTACGATTGGCCTCGATATATATATCTAATAAGGGTCCCTTTATTCTTTAAAATGTACGCAACCCTAAAAATTGAACCCACAACCATTTCGTATCCTATTTAAATACACTCCAACTGCCGGCACTTACAATTTATCCTGTCGTTTCAAAACAGTAAGTATAAGATGAAATTTAATGATCATTATTAACCTCTTTGGGCAAAATAGCAGTAAAAAAGCAAACGTAAAACGCCTATCCAAATTCACGGGGCTATTCCGCAGTATTATTTCAATATTAGACCCATATTTTAAGCTCATAATATTTTACGATTGACCTCTGGCCGACAAAGTTTTGGAGTTATTGCGGAACCCACTCACGTATCTTGTTTACGTGATACCAATTTATGTAACAGATATTCTTTTTAATGAGTTTTTGAAAACCGCATGGTGCAGGTTTATTTTTTTTTATTTCTTTTGATTATATTATTGTTACTGGTTAGATAAAGAGCGGCGTTGAATTCCGCTATTAAAAACAAATGATCAATTCATTCAAATCAGACATTCATTCAATGCATGAAATGACTTAACACTAGGCACTCTTTATTTTTAGCCCTGTTATATGTGGTGATATTTACATATTTTCTTTCTACTTACTTAATATCTCGGCTCTTCAATCTCTACATGAACCGGCTGATCGGTGAGCTCAGTAGCACCAGTGTCGGGTGTCATGTTGATGGAGTTTGTATGAACAATATCAGCTATGCAGATGACATGGTGTTGCTGAGCCCATCCATTGGAGCTCTTCGTAAATTATTGGCAATATGTGAATTATATGCGGCGGCTCACGGGCTCAGGTACAATACCATAAAAAGCGAGCTCATGTTTTTTAAATCAGGTACCAAAACTTACTCGAAGATACCGGTGGTCTCGCTCTGTGGCACACCGCTGTGTCGGGTAAATAAATTTAAGTACCTGGGCCACTGGGTCACTGAAAATCTAAAGGATGATTCTGACATTGAGAGGGAGCGTAGGTCGGTGTCTGTGCGGTGCAACATGTTGGCTCGGAGATTTGCAAGGTGCACGAATCAAGGTAAAATAACTCTCTTTAAAGCATACTGTCAGTCATTTTACACTTGTAGCCTTTGGGTTGACTACACGCGCCGGGCATACAGCAACCTACGGGTCCAGTACAACAACGCGTTCAGGGTTCTGATGGGGCTGCCGCGACAGTGCAGTGCTTCGGGCATGTTTCCGGAGGCGCATACGGATAACTTTTATGCTATTATGAGAAAACGGTGCGCCTCGGCATTAGCTCGCCTTCGCGGTTCCTCCTGTGGAATGCTAAATGTGTTTGTTGACCGATGGGACTTGCCTTTTATGGATCGGTGGGTCAAATTACACACGACCTGATTGTTATTGTTTAGTTTTACGTACTAACAATAGTTCTTAAGCTTAAAATTTACTAAGTTACTAACATTTTTATGGATGTAAATCTGAAATAAATGATTATTATTATTATTAATAATATGATTTTCTTGTGGATAAAGTAAAAGCACAAATTTGATGTTTTTAATTTAATTTCCTTTATTGATGAGGACTTCCTGGCACTCCAATATTAAAAGCCGAAAATGTTATCAATGATTTTTTTATTTGTTACGTATTTAATATATACATATATAATTGACGTTTCCTTTACTTCCGTGACGGAACTCAACGCCCTGGTAAAATAACGCACAACGCTCAGTTCCGGCACTCACTATATCTACTCTGCTGTATGGTTTGAAAAAATTAAGGTGAAAAACTCGTTTTATATATATTATTTCAATGTTCTGAAATCAATCTCTGAATCTACAGTCTATAATAAAAGTGACAAAGTCATTGTTTTAGGCTTGATATAAAATCAGCTTCACGCTGTATCCCGCACACAGTAGGGTAGGTGGAGGGAACCTAGTGTTAAGACACTCCGTTCCAAACTTTCCGCCGAGTTCTGGAGGCATTGCGTGTTGAGTGGCGGAACTCAACACCGCACTTTGACTCAACACCAGAGCGAAGAAAATTAAAATATAAATGTAAATAAATATTTCATCTCCTCTAGTGGGGACCGAACCCACAACCAGTCGATTTTACAGTCACACTTTGCGCCCCTTCGCCACGACTGGCCTCATTTAGATTTATCCTAATTCCATTCATCTTTTTGAGGTGTATATACTAAAACTCTTAAACTTAGTCTGATGTAGAGTGGTTTACTAGTAATCTCCGAACAGTTCTATTACTCAGGTCCTGGCTCCATAATAAAATTGTGCTATAAACACTGTTAATTTATTGATATAATATCGCTTTAAATCGTGGCGCAGGGGCACAAAGCGTGACTGTAAAACCGACTGGTTGTGGGTTCGATCCCCACTCGAGGAGATGAAATATTTACTTAAATTTATATTTCCATTTTTTCGCTCTGGTGTCGAGGCAAAGCGCGGCGTTGAGTTCTGACACTCAACACGCAATGCCTCCAGAATTTGGCAGAAAGTGGGGAATAGAGTGTCTTAACACTAGGTTCCCTCTGTCTAACCTGCTCTGCGCGGGATACAGCGTGAAGCTGATTTTATTTGATATCGCTTTTATTTTGATTTACAGTATTTTCTTTTTTACTTGAAGGTGTAGTATGCCGATTGGCTATAACAAATATTGTAATTATTTTAAGCTATATTGAGAAATTCCTAGTAGTATTTGAATTATCGTCTTATTTTATTATTATTATGTATTGAAATGAATAAATAAAAAAATATATTTTTATGGGAATTGCTTGGGACTTAGAGTGGTAGGAAACATATTGTAGAGCAGCATATAGGCTCTTTTATTAGAGAAACCGCGCTTCTTGTGCGAATGTACCTACCGCCTACTTAGATATAACACAACTAAAAATTTTTCTATTAAATATGACAAGTTTTTAAGTCCAAAATCAAAATAAATCCGAAAAGATTTAAATAACAGTTTATTATATATATATATATATAGATAACGATAACTTTTCCGCATATCTTGTAATTTTACTAGCTACTCAAACTGGATTCAAGTAGACTAATATTAACCTAACTCAAGTTTGTGAGATTTTCTAAGTTTTATATCCATTATTATAAATAATAACATTTGAATATACTTATTACAGCAACACAAAATTCCTCTACATTGGTAGGGGAAACTTTGTGTTAAGGAATTCTGTTTTCCGATTTCCGTCTAATGTTCCAAATATTGCCGGTAGATTAGCAGAACTCAACGCAGCGCTTCTTCTTGTTATCAGAGCGAGAAAAATAAAAAAAAACACATTTTCATGTGTACAAATCGAACTCACAACCGTAATGTTTCCAGTCAGGTGTGCCACTTCGCCACGACACCTTCTCTAATATACAACAAAGTAAATAAATAAAATAAAATAACTAACTACTGTTTCAAATTGAGATTAATTTCTATGTAAGATTTAATGAACGTACATACATTTCTCGACAATTTATACAAATTAGCCTCCGCGGGAGCTTCATGTTCATATTTAATTAGAAAAAGCATTTTCCTCGACTCTCTTAATACAATTGTGCTGAAAAATGATTGTTTATAACAACATAGAAACGTTATGTATGGGGTAGATTATATGGAAAAACGTATTATTTAGGTTTTACTTAAATTGTGAGTGAATTGAATGAACCTAGTGTTAGTAATCTAGAGAGCCACTTGTCTATGCTTTAGAAAATAGTATAATTTTGTAGTTTTACATTGTGTCCCAAATGCATATAGCAGGGAAGGTAAAGAGAACCTAGTATGGCACTCGTTCTCCACTCTCCGCCAATTTTTTGAGACATTGCGTTTTGAGTGGTGAACTTATTTTTGTGGGTTTACCAGAGAAAGGCAAATGAAATTATCTCACATTTATAGATAGACACTACGCCCTGCGCTACTACTAATACTATTTAGAAACATATAAAAAATATGAATGTATCGTGATTCGAACTAGCCGCAGCTCTTGGAAACTGTCCAAGCGCACCTCACTAATTAAGCTATACTTTATCATAATTTACGTCAAAATTCTTGTATACTGGTTACAACGTTTTATTATTTATTGTTTTTTAATATTTTTCTTTCCTAAAAATATCTATCTATCGTACATATTATAAATAACATTGAAGAGTCTGTCTGTGATTAGGTACCAAAACACATACAAACAATTTTAAAATGTTTGCCTATCTTTTTGTCCGAGTTAATCTCCAAAACAGCTGCAGTGATTGTTATGGAACTACCACTAATAGATAGGGAGGGTTATGTAGCAGCATATATATAGCTTAGATAGTTGAATAAAAAAATATTTTTCTTTTATGATAATTTTTGCGAGAAAAAACATAAAAATACTCAATAGATTTAAATTATTATTTATTTAGTGCATAACAACATAGGTAACAATAATTAAATAATTCATGAAATTTCCCTAAATACACTTAATAATTGAAAATCAATACTCTCACAGATCAAGCGGGCAAAGACGCGCGGGGCCACTAGTGTTAAAATATTTGTTTATGTCTTATTCATTTAAAGTTTGATTTAAACATATAATAAATCCTTCATTTTATCCAATTTATTAATACTGTAAGTTAAGGCCGTAAAACTAAATTAAGTTACAGAACCCAATGCTAAAGGTTGTCTAAGAAATTGTTTAAGGCATACAGCTTATTTGTATTGGTTTTTCATTGGACCACATACACGTTTATATATAAATATAAATATTTTTCCCACGTTATTTATATGTAATACATAAATAAAAAATATTCCCTGTTGGACAAGAACCCGTAACAGATGTTTTCAGTCAGATTTTCACTTACTAATAACATAACACACACTATACTAATATAAACTAATTAACTTTTACAACTAAGTTTATGAACCAGTAGAATTTGCAAACGGTAAACCGTTCGCATCTTCTTGAGATAAAAGGAATCAGTTCATTATCGTTGTGAGTTCAATATCCTCTCTTAAGTATTGTTATACTAATGCAATGTATAATTACGTCACTCCTTACGTCTCCAAAATGAAATCAGTAAAAAAGACGTTTCTGATTGTTGATTGATTGTTTTTTCCTTACCTCTTAAAGAAAAAACCCTTATAGGGTCACCTTGTTGTTCGTCCCTCCGTCTGTCAAAACCCTTTTACTCAGAAACGCGTGGCGATAAGTCTGTAATTTTTGTCAAATACTCAGGTCTACCTTAGAGTTGTGAAAAATCTAAATTCTCAGCCAACGCAATCAAAAGGTACAGTCGTTTTTGACGCAAATGTCTACAAAATTTTAAAACTCGCTCGGGAATGAAAACCTACAGGGTACTTCACTGGGTACACACTTGAACTCACAGTTTTGAAATTTTGTACGAAGCAACAGCTTATAGCACAGATAAAGGACAATTTGTGAAACTTTATAGGTATTCCATAGAAAAAAATATTAATTGTAAATATTATATTTGTAGTTCATTTCATACTAAATTAGTGTATCTGCCCGTAAATATAAGTTTCTCAACTTTTAATATATACTTCCCGTTGACCTACAATCCTGAAATTGGTACGGAAGCCTCGATGGGCGAGTCCGTCTCGTACTTAACCGGTTTTTCCGGTTCTTTATTAAAATGAATGGCTAAAATCAATGCCGCGGTTTGTCTTTACCAGAGTGGAACATAAAAATATTTATTCCCCGATAGGGAATCGAACTCACAACCATCGCATTTATAGTCAAACATCACAAAGGCTTTAAACTTACGCAATGCATTATTTTTATAGCTTCATGCTGTATCCCGCACATAACAGGATAAGCAGAGGGAACCTGGAAACCTAGTGTTAAGACAATCCATTCCCATTAAGAAAGTGTCTTAATGGGAATGGATTGTCTTTCTTAATGGGAATGGATTGTCTTAACACTAGGTTTCCAGGTTCCCTCTGCTTCCTACTTCCCACCGAATTCTGAGGACGTTGCGTGTTGTGTGGTGGAATATAACCCCGCGCTTTGCCTCCTTACGGGAGTGAGAAAATGAAGATTATATTTTCCAAGTAGGAATAGAACTCACATGTGCATATATAAATATATAATACACACATACAAATATATACAAATACGTACAACTGTTGGACATGTAATAAAAAGATTTATTACTTTTTAAGCTGGCGTCCGGACCCGATATAATATGTAAGTCTGCTTTGGAGTAAAATGTCGTCGCTTAAATATTTTATTTCCCTTTGAAATTGTTCTGCTACACTAATCTAGTAACCTGACTTTCTCAGTTTTTTAAATTCATGCTGTATGACACATATAGCAAGGTAGGTAAATGGAACCTAGAGTTAAGTAACTTTATTATTCAATGTCCGCCAAATCTGTATCTTTCGAAACATTGGGAATGTCTCCAAAATTCGGCCGGAATCGAATCCACAAATACCTGTCGCACTTAGTCTCACGTTTGTACTACTGTCTTTTTCTGTTTTCCATTTCGGGATAACTAGCATTTACCTAGGACTTTTGTTTTCAGCTTCACGCTGTATCCCGCACACAGCAGGGTAGGCAGACTTATACTGCTTTAAAAGAACCGAGAAATGTGTACAAGTTAACATTTGAGACATTCTAAGTGCCCGAGGTGACTGACCATAGGTACAGTGGGGCACGTCGGAAAATCGCGACACTTCTTCAATCCTCGATAAATACACTATCAAATACAAGTAGGAATGTGCAAAAGCAAAAAATGTTTTCCAATACAAACCAGTAGTACCGCTCAACCAAACAAATTTAATTTTTATAATATGAGTTAGAATAGATTAGATTTTTTGAAGTATGGCCGTGACGTTTCTTGTTAAAAAGTCGCGTGACTTCACTTATTTCATTTGTATACATTTCGAACTTTTTTAATTAGCTTTACTGAATATAAAAGTTTTTAATTAACGCAATTAAGGTGTTGTTGGTGTCCGTTTGACCCAACTGTATTTTTTTCAACTTTATGCTTTATCCTGGGAAACGTAGAAAATCTCATGCAGTTAGAGACATTTCGTTCTCCAATTTTCACTTAAGCGACATATAAGTGAGTGGCGGAACTCAACGCCGTGTCCTTATCTTGCTGATCAGAGCGAGGAAATGAAAATAATTTAGTTATAATAATTCCTTCGAATGGGTATCAAACCCCGCTCTATCAAGTTTATATAAAACTTTGGCCCACACACATGTTCGCACATTCTTTAAAAAAACTGCTATTATATTGTACATTTTTGTGAGGCCAGTCGTGACGCATGATCACAAGCATGTAACTGTAAAACGAGATGGGTTGTGGGTTCGATTCTGTAGAGTTCCGTAAAGTTCCGTCACTCAATTCCCCCAAAATTCGGCGGAAAGTAGGGAACGGAATTGTCCTAATGAGAATAGAGTGTCACTAGGTTCCTAGGTTCCCTCTATCTCTCTGTACACTACTATGAACTAAATATAGCGTGAAACTACATAAATTTGTTTTTCAACAATTTTATTATGATTATTCAATTACGCTTTCCAAAAGTTTTAAAATATGAAAAATTTTACAGTAACCATTACGTTATACAGTGATCTAGGAAAATGGGTCGGTTGAGTAATGAAAAAGCTTTAAGTGTCACTTATAACGAATAAAATTAGTTTTATAAAAAAAAAATACTTACTTTTATTCGGTAAAATTTATATTTCAATCGGACAAGTGGCTCAGTTAGATGTATTGATAATATTGAATGTAGGTCTCAGTTCGAATCCCGTGGCAGGACTTTTTATTGAACTTTTTAAAAAATATATGTTATGAAAGTGAGTTGAAAGTGATTCATAAGAACAATATTTGTAATGTCCGGGCGTTACGCATAGTGCCCTTATTTATCGATTAGTCTAGTACTATTAGTATGGTATGGTATGGTAATGGTATTTATAATTCGGGCGCGAAGTGGACTACCTACTCTGCTTTATGCGGGATACAGCATGAAGCGTGAAATGTTTGTAATTGAAATACCTAGGTCGGTAAGTTAGTGAGATAGTGAATAAAAAATAACTAAATTATAAATAACTGATATATTATGAAAATATTTCAATTCCACAAGTGGGAATTGAATTCCCAACTGCCAACGCTGTGCCACTGCGTCGAGGGAGCCTCAATGTGTATAGTTTTAATTCGGTAGTTTTATTTCGGTAACAGAAAAAAAACAACATCTAAGGCCGTCGTGGCGCAGCAGCAATAGCGTGCTACTATAAACGATGCAGTTGTGGTGTCAATTGCCTCTTGAGGGAATAAAATATTTAATATTATAATTTCTTCACTCTGATCAACGAGGCAAAGCGCGGCGTTTAGTTACGCCACTCAACACGCAATGCCTTAAGAATTCGTGGGGCATGAAAGTGTCCTAATGGGAGACGGAGTGTCCTTACACTAAGTTCCCAGGTTCCCTCTATGTACAACGCTTAAAACAGCGTGAAGCTAAAAAAAACTATCTAAATATAAACAACTTTCTTAATAGTTAGTACTACTTTTATATTTTTACCACAACAATAGCTTTTATGTGAAATTTCCATACTTCATAAAGTAAACATTTACGCGGTTTCACTTTGTCACATACGTGTATGTGTGCATAACTGAAGAGCACCAGCGCTTTGACAGATGATAGATATCAGTTAAATTTAAGTTTACAAAACAGAGTGAAAAATGTACATTGAAGCCGTCATGGCTCGGGGGTGCAAACGTGTAAGCATGACGGATATGGGTTCGTTTCCCATTCAGAGAATGAAATTTTTATTATGTTAATTTCCTAGCGCTGGTAACGAGGCAATGCGCAGCGTTGAGTATCGCCACTCATCACACAATGCCTCGAGAATTCTGCTGAAAATCGGATCGGAAGTGTTTTAATGAGAACGGAATGTCTTATCAGTAAATTCACAGGTTCCCAGTGCCTATAATGTTATATGCGGGATACAGCGTGAAACTAATAAAGTGGAGAACGGAGTATCTTAACACTAAGTTTCCTCGGCCTACCCTGCTATGTGTGATACAGCATGAAGCTGATTTGTATCCATAGTTATTTATTAGGTGTTACATAAAACACACCCTCATTGCGCCATTAAGGCGTCGTCTATAAATAATTCTATAGTACAAGTATAATCTACTAGTAGAAGCTATTAAGTTTTTTCATCATTGCCTAGTGCGTCGGAGGTCACTGGTTCGGAAATTTATAAGTGGGGCAATTTATAAAGTAACGTTTTATATTATAGATATTTTTTAGTTCACTCTCTTATCTATATAAATCGTTGTGTATGTACTTCTATTAATTTTGTTAGAGAAATAGATGAGTGACAATGCACAGTTTGAAGGGGCCTCTTATATAACCTAGGGTCGGTTCGCAAGTCCCAAGCACTGTTTTGATGTAGTGGGTTCGATCGCTATTTGAGATAGGAATCAGTTCCATATTCGCATTCTGGTAAGAAAAAGCGAGGCGTTGAATTTCACTACTCAACATTCAACCGCGAATTCGGGTGGATTTCTGAAAACTGAGTGTCACGACGCTAGGCAGAAGAAGATCCTAGTGTCGTGACACTTAGTTTAGACTACTATATCCGAGTTCCCCGCATATAATAGGGAAGGCCGAGAAAACGTAATGTTAAGATTTTTCTTCCACACTTTCCGAAACGGTAATTGCTTGTTAATCAATCAACGTATCATCATACGGAGTGAATCAAAGCGAGAAATATTAAATAATCTATTCCCGAAAATGGAAATCGAACACACAACCGAAGCGTTTACGCATATAAGCAAGACGCTGTGTTGTTGTGCCACGACGGCTTCCAAAAATCCAACTTACAACTTAAATAGTTGTACATTACTATTTAATTATTACTACAGACTTACTTAAAATGCAACTTATAATTATTTACTATTTTACCATTTTATTACGACTAGAGGCCGTTGTGCCACATAGCATAAGCGCGTGGCTGTAAATGGGACGGTTGTGGGCTCGATTCTCACTATGGGAATGAATCTCCGCTTTTGTAACTAGACAAAGCGCGGCGTTGAGTTCCGCCATTCAAGACTCGAAAATTTGGCGGAAAGTGGGGAACGGAGTGTCTCAAAAGAAGGTTCCCTCTGCCTATCTCGCTATGTAGCTACGTAAAAAAACAACTTCATACACATACATACATAAATATATATAGATCTCCGTATATTAATTCAGGTTTTTACTCTACTACTGTTTTTAATGAGACCGCCCGCCCTATTAAGAATGTTTTGTATTTCCGCCCTTGCTTGCTTCATGCGAAGTGTTCACTATTATGCTATGCATTACTTTTCATATTTTTAGTTGAAAAAATAAAACGCTGTGAATTTTAAATTTTACGCTACGCCTAAATTTATTGAATGTCTGATTGTAGCCGCTACAGTTGTGGATTCGAATCCTCGATTGGCGAGTTTTTTGATAATTTATAGAATTTTTTATAAGAATCTCACCAAAAGTGCACTGATATTAGCCTAATCTGGAGTGGTTTGCTAGTAACATTTGAAAAGTTCTATTAGTCCGGTCCTGGGTCCTACTATGTACAACTACTACTTACTATATGACATAGTAATACACGCTGATACAAATTGCTTAGAGGTCAAATTCGGTTTCTTATAACATAGTTATATGCTTACAATTTTTAAAAAATATATTTAGCAAAGGCAAAACCTAAGCTTGAATGAGTTGAAAAGAAATGCCATATATTATACCAAAATACGGCATTACGATAAGCAGAAGTGATACAGTTAAAGTTTCTTTGACTGCACTTGGCAGGTGTCAATTCGAATATTGTTTTGGATTTATACGACGATTTTGATCTAGCTTAACCTAAGGATTGCTGCTATGAAATATATATCCAACTATACAATAGATTTCTTATATATTACTTTACGGATACAAAATAAATGAAATTATATATTTTTTTAACAATTTTTAAGTGTTCACACTTAGGAAAAATACTTCTTAGAAAGTGAGTGCGCTACGTTGAAATTTTTATACGTTTTCTAAAAAAAATATTAAAACTTTAACAAAAACTGGAAAAGCGGCGGTTATGTGTTCGGTTTCCACTCAAAGAATGAATTATTTTCATTTCCTCACTCTAATATCAAGGACAAAGCGCGTTGAGTTCACTGAGTATCTCATATATTAGGCGGAAAGAAAAGGAATGAAGTACCTTAACACTAGGTTTCCTCTGCCTATCCTGCTTAATGCGGGATAAAGCGTGAATCTACAGAGAAATCTTTTATAGATTCTAAAAGTGAGTTCCTATGATAATGCAGATTTTCTCTGAGACGTTGCTCTACACATTCTTTGTTACAGCAACTCAGAGTTAAGTTCGCGAGAAGAATTCAAATTAAAACGTTGGCAATACTATTGTAAATTAAAACAGTGAAGCCATTCGTTTCATTTACAGTAAAGGTTCCAGGTTTTAAGTTGATGAATTCTTATATAGTGGTTTAAACATTTTTATTTTTGTTTAGACGTACGAGTACAAACTTATAGGAATATTTTTACTTTGACATTTTTTTTAAATAGCTATTTCAATAACGTTTCGTTGAATTGGATATTTTATAATGTTTTTCTAGTGATCATTATTTTTTTAAATACATATATATATCTTCGGCTTCGCCACCGTAGTCAAATAGATATAACAATGAGTTGTATATAACACATTTTGTTATATATGTCGTAGGTATATTTGGTATGTATATGTGGTATTTAGAAACGTAAGGACACACGCGTGTGACTGCAAACGACTGATTGTGGGTTCGATTCACACTCGAGGAAATGAAATATTTTATATTTTCATTTTGTCGTCCTGGTAACGAGACTCGGCCTTGTCTTGCTGCCAAAGGCCATCATGGAAACTTGTCTAATTAGATGAATTAGAGAAATTATTTTTTATTTCAGTTTAATATAACAGGCAAAGCCACAGAATAATATGTGTATTTAGAGGTAACAAAATAAACGTCACACATTTCAATTCGCACAGAAACAAAAGGCAATTTCCTAACTCCATTATAAGAGGATCGCGAAACCGAATGACCCTAATCGACTTGTCAAATAATAGAAGGAAACAGACAAAGTGTTTAACAGAAATGATATAATATGTATAAATGTTTTTTTTTCCCGCACATGGCTGGGTAGGCAGAGGGAACCTGGAAACCTAGTGTTAAGAAAGTTTCGTTCCGCTATATCCACCGTAATCTAGAGGCAATGCGTATTTTTATAGCTTCACGCCTTATTCCGCATATAACAGAGTAGGTAGAGGGAACCTAGTGTTAAAACACGACAGAAAGTTAAGACAGTTTCCCTCCTCCATCCAATTTTCCAGACATTGTGTGTGGAGTGGCAGAACTCATCACCGCGCTTTGTCATTTACCAGATAGAGAAAATGATCATAATTCATTACCCCGAGTGAGAATGGAATCCACAACCATTGCGTTTATATTCAGAACCTTACGAGAAAAAAAAGATTACGAGATTGATTGCAAAGTCGTCAAACTGTCGAACTATTTAATTCAGTTTCATTGATTATGGCCGAAATTTCGATAAAATGACCGTGTTAACGGCGATACTCAACGCCGCGCTTTGTCTCGTCACCAGGGCGAAGAAATAAAAACATTAAATAATTCAGTCCACCCATTGGAAACTGAACACACGACCACTGCGCCACAACGGCTGATTTTCTTATAATACCAACACTACCACTTCTATACTAGCAATTGTTCGCATGAGCTTGCAACATTCCATCCTCAGGGCCCTCGTCAGTCCTCCGGACACATAGAACAGATGTACGAAATAGTTTTCGTGACACATTTAGAGTTTTATGCTCTAATTGATTTTCTATATCATTTACGAGACCTTTTATTTGTTTATTGAGGCCAGTCGTGGCGCAGTAGCTCAAGCGAGTGATTGTAAATGCTACAGGTTGGGGGTTCGGTTGCTTGAGGAATTGAAATATTTAATATTTTCATTTTCTGTCTTTGTTAACGAGGCAAATGAGCGGCGTTGAGTTTCGTCACTCAACACGCAAAGCCTAGAGAATTCGGCCGAAAGAAGGGAATGGAAATGTCTTAACACTAGTTTTCCAGGTGCCCTGTGATAAAATAAGCAGCGCGCAGCTTTGCCTGCTTGAAGTACACGAATATTTATTTAATACTAGCGGCCCGCCCACGGCTTCGCCCGCTTAAAATACATGATTATTGATTTAATAAGCAGAATTGATTAACAACTCTAATGATTTCTAATATGATTTTTTTATTACTTTAATCTGTAATATTCTAATATGTTTTTTTTACAACATTATCGTAACTTCTATAAGAATTTTTGATTGTTTCGAACTAAAAAATATGACCAATGTTGATATTTATTATTCATAAAATATACATAAAGCTAATTATTTATTATATGTATATATTTTTGTAACATTACGTTATTTTTACCTATGTTATGTTTTTTAAAGCTCTGTTAAATGTGCTGAAGTCACTTAATAATTTAATGTACTGCTTTAGAAACAGCCTTAAATATAAAATTATTGATTTGGGTAATGATTTATAATATTATTTGTAAAATAACTGTAATGTTTGCATATTAACTCCTGTACAGTTTTTAAATTAGTTACACATATTATTAGCTAAATGTACAATTGGTAAATATTACAGAGTACACGTAGAAAGGATGTTTTTAGGCATTTTTATATAGATTTATTTCAAACGAACGAACGAACCAAAAAATCTATCTATTTTTTTCTATATCTTTTTTAAGATCAAATCGTTCTTTATCTCTGTGTTGAATTAATTACGATTTCAACTTAACTGTTATGATTTATGAAGGTAATCTCCACTAACAATTCAATTTTGTTTACTTTATTGTATAATAGTGCTTCAAAAATATATATTTTTATCAACAGTCATATAATCTAGACATTTCGAATGTCATTCTTTAGCCAGGAATCTTACCAGCGTGATTGCTATATTGCTATTGCGAACGTTAGTTCGCAGGCAAGCTAATGCCTTGAGTTCATTCAAATGACGATAACTTTTTTTTAATGAACCGATTTTGATGAACCGATTTACTTGAAAATTTCACCAATCGCTTTGTTTTAACTCAACTTAACTACAGCTTTAGTAGTTAAGTTGAGTTAAAACAAAGCAATTGGTGAAATTTTCAAGTAAATCGGTTCAGTACTTTCAGAGAAAAATGCGGACAAAAATATGTCGACAGACAGTCAGACAGACAAGAAATTCAAAAAAAATCTTTTTGCTTTCTATTATTCTTTTTAAGTGTCCCTCTATCTATTTCAGTCAAAATTACTAAATGTACAGACAAAATATTTTTACTGTCTTATTATATGTAGAGATTATTTAAATTTATTTTGGAAAAAATATTGATAAATAATCATAGTAAAATAATTATTTTAGTATGACTATCTATACTGTTATAAAAATGTTTAGTTATTTCACATCTTTCTAGGTAGACGGTAGGTACGCGTTCACGACCAACGCAGTTGCTTCGGTATAAAATTCGATTCCGAGAGAATTCCGGGATAAAAAAGCCTATATGTTGCTCCACAACCTCCTTTAGTGCTCAGCGGTAGTCCCATAACAATCGATTCGATTTTTCCGGAGAAATAGAATGACATATAGAAAAAAAAATGTTTATTTTTTGATATTGTGTTAATAAATATATGCATTTGAAAAAACACCGCTATTTTGAAATCTCAGAGAGACTATATTTATATTATTTTATTAATATACATAGAGGTATAGATTCGGTGTTTGTTGCGTGGGGAATTGAATCTCTGAACACTAAGTTCCTTTTAATTACCCTGCTTTGCTATGCTATAAAAAAATACTCATTTATATCGCTAAATTTGTATTTGGAAATATTTTTGTAACAATTTTATTTCAATATCGTAACTATATTAATATCTATAATTCTATAAGCCATAATTTTTTGCAAAGAAAATAATTATTAGTTAAAAAAACTAACACATAAAATCAATGTAATGAGTACAAACTCGATATATTTACTTAATTCCATCATCAGACCAGCTCGATGGCACCAGTGTATTGTAAAAGCGTGTAATTCAGATTTTTAGATTTTATTAACTAGTTGTTAAAGCTCGACCTAATAAAAGGTGGAGACGAGGTCCCAGTTTTTCTGTGGCCCAATCACGCCTCGCAAAGTAACAATCCAAAAGGGCATCAAGAGCCCTACTCAGTACGCCTAGCTCGGACCGAGCGAAGCAAAGCGGTCCGAGTCTCAAAGGAGACGCCCTTGCGACACTGTGTTCTCATTTGTTGGTGCCTTCCACGGTAGCCAAGCCAAGGTCAGAGCTCTTTTAGCTCGGCCTCCCCAAGCCCGGTGACGCTGTAGAGGCCAGTAGGGCCAACAGCATACTGCTCAATCGAAAAAAGAAAAAAAAAATAATTAAAGAGGCCGTCGTGGCCCATAAGGTGTGACTGTACGCGACTGTTGTGGGTTCGATTTCCACTAGGGAGAATGAGTAATTATTTATTAATATTATCTTTTCTTCTCTCTGTAACCAAGGCAAAACACGCAATGCCTTAAATATTTTGGCGACAAATTTCGAACAGAGTGTTTTAACACTTTTTTCCTACTCTCTCATATGCAGGATACAGCGCAAAACTAAAAATAAATAAAAGTAGATATACTACGCATATTATAATTATGCATCTATCGTCTAAAATAACTCAAAGTTAGTATAAAGGCGAGGCAAGGTGGTCCTTTGTTAGATTCCTTGCCCCATATTATATACCTCTCACATTCAAAAGCTTCATCTTACATTCACTTTGGGCTCAAACGTTCGAGACTTTGTTTAATAACTTCTGTTAAGTGTATGTAGAAGGAAAAATATATTAAAATTGTCTTGTGAAAATCTTGTAATGCATCTTTATAAGAAAAAGCTGGTAAAAACTCTAGCTTTTTTTAATATGTTAGATAGGTTTTTTTAAAATTATTTTAAGCTGTATTTATATAGAAAATTAGCCAGAGGCGGCCTAGTGTTAAGACACTCCGCTCTCCACGCACCGAACAATTTTTCGAAAAACAGTTCGTGTCACTCTGGCTTAATATATTTCTTATTTAAATACACTACACACGTTTATCTAACAATATATTTTTAAATTAGAGATATATATTTTTTAGCTTAACGCTGTACCGCACAAATTAGGGGGTTGTGGGCGGCGGTGGTCACTTACCATCAGGTGACCCCGAATGCTCGTTTGCCTTGTCTTTTCCATAAATAAATAAAATAAATAGAGGGAACCTAGGAACGTAGAATTAAGAAACTCCGTCTACGCCGCGCTTTGCATTACGTTACCTTGTCTGATATATAGAACTTAGTGTTAAGACACCACGTTCCGAAATTTTGAGGCATGCCTCGTTACCAGAGCAAGAAAAGCAAAATATCAAGAATATAATTGCCCTATAATAGAACCCACAACCGTCGCCTTTACAGTCGTACGCTTGTGGCGGCCTCATGTAATTTGTACCGCTACACGTACGCTTTTACTAAAAATGAGACGGTTGTGGATTTTATTCTCACTGGAACAATATATGTATTTAACTTTTTTTTTCAGAGCGGGGTTAAGTTTCGCCACCCAACACACAATGTCACGGAAATTGGACGGTACGAAGAATCGTCCGAACCGACGGGTCGAAGAAAGTTCTGTCTGGCTCTTTGAAATAATTACGAATTCGAATCCCATGTATGAAGTAAGCGAAATATGAACTACAGTAAAATCTATATCTATATTTCTCTACTAATATTATAAAGCTAAAGAATTCATTTGGTTGAACGTTAATATTCGAAGCCCATTTAACGATCTTAGGAGCTAAAGGTTTGCCCATGTATAGAAGAGCTACATTACACTGGAAGACTATAGGGTAAATGTTTTGATGTACGCCATTGCCTGGGGGGTAACCTCGTCATGTTGTAACCGACTCCCCACTCTACTCAATAAAATTTTAAAATAAAATTATTTAAATAATAATTTTAATTTTAATATTTAGCTCGTGATACGTCTAATATAGTTAGAACACTTCCGTAGTGATCGTAAATAATCCAAGATCTTTTAGATATTCAGAGGAAGCAGTATTAAGTTTCAGTATATTATGATAAATAAAATATCACAGTCTCTCCGTTTCAATCTCTCGTGACATTTCTTAAGTATGTCGAAGACGTCCTATCTTCCTCCCAACTATAATTGTGTAGACTCGTTGGCTATAATAAAAGGAACACAGCGTAAAGTGCACCGCCCGCGCCCCTACACCGTGAAGACCTACTAGACCGTGGTTGCAGCAGTCTTTAGTGAACCCTCCGAGACGTTTGTGTGTGACCTTTCTGAACGTACTGGTTACGTTTGCTTATATTAAAATTGTATTAGAATGGTGATTCGTGACGTTGATTGATTTGTGAGATCAATATAAGTCGTTGGAACGAACGCACTACCGCAAAGGCGGCCGATATGTTAAATAAACGCACGGCACACACCCCACAGTCGTGTCTCGTAGGCGGACACTACTACGTACACCAGAGTTCCAGGACATAGAATAGTACCACACACTTACTCATCATACAACGAGTTATAGAACAACTGTAGAAACTGTTTTACATACATGTATGTCCATTACCATACAAGCATCGCTTATGCATCGTAAGCGCACCGCGAGACAACGTTGATCGCAGTTTAACAATAAAACGCCATAGCAATTTGCCTAGACAAGCATATTAGTAACAGCGAAGCCAAGCAGCAGTCGGTTGTGACTCCATATCAGTTATGTATCAGTAAAACATAGGGTCAATGAACTCCGACAATCGTACAAATAGTTTTTAATTAATATTTTGTTACTGTCTAATATCTTTAAAATAATTAATTAAATATCTTGACAGATTATCTTAATTGTAGGACATTAAATAGACTCATATTATATAATGTTTATAAATTGTAAATACGTATTTTGTTATAATAATTTTATATCATATTATAAATGATATTATTATATTTATATTTCCTTTTATAGTAACATGTTAAATATTTACTAATATAATACATAGACATTACATTTACAAGTAATTAGGTATAATTCACCAAATCTATTTAACTCTCATTTCACAATGCACATACAAGAATCTGACAAAAATGGCGGCATTCTGCGTATATTAATATAATTGTAATTTTATATAACCTCATAAAAACATATTCATGTATTTATTTCCATTTACTAAATAAATAATAATTATCTCTGGATATTGACGGCATTATGTGCATTAATATTACTCTTCTTTGTTTTAATAATAATCTATTAAAAACTTACCGACGAAGTATTCCAAAACAAACAACCGTAAATACGTAATAAGCACTAATAACTTATCTTCCTAGCTCGAACACTTATATCACTACACCTTGAATACTTATATCACTATTACTCTACTCACTATTATAAAAGATTTAACTAAATATATATTAATTAATTATAAATTAAAACTTCACTAAACATTTTGAATAACTATCCTTTACCAGGCGCGTCCGCCATTTTCCTTCTCTTTCTTTCCATTTCTATTGAGTTTGACGCTGACAGGAGCTTATTCAGCCAACATGATATTTTACAATAATAAAAATAATATTTATGTTATTATTAATTTTAAATTATAATATACAACGATTAAATATAATTATTAAATTATTTTTAATAAATATATATTATACCTGCGTGTTTTACCTACGGTATATTACGTCACATTAATATTACTTGTGAACGGAACACATAATTAAAGAACTGAACTAAACTATTATTTATAAGATTGTATTTATCTTAAGCTATAAATTAAATAATATCTATTATAAATTATATTTATAATATTTTTTAAAAATGATTATTTTTTTTGAATTAATTATATTATTTACCTACACAATTTAGTTCTAGTACGGATCGTTATAATGTGTCACATACAACTCTTAGTTATTTTAATTTGAACACGTGAGTGAAAAAAAAGGAAAAGCAAGTTATAATTATAAAACAATTTTTAACATTTTAAAAGTTAACTTTGAAATAAAAAGAAAATTTCAGTTAAGTAGACTGACTAATCAGTACAAATTTGATCATTGAGGTTTAGCATTATATCACCAAATATCCGTTTGCTTCACTAAATAATAGTTTATAACTATTTTTAACATTTGAAAACTAATATTTAGTGAGGCAAGTGGATATTTGGTGAGAGCCGATTATTATGTAAAAATAAAAAATACACAAAATTTAATATTTAAGATACAAACATTATAAAAGAAAACAGCTTATTTCGCAGAACGGGCAGAAGGACCGTAGCGTTAGGACTCCGTACCCCACATTCCACCATTTTTTGGGGCATGGCGTGTTGAGTGGCGCGGCCGGGTTCTATCCACTCAGCACGCAATACGTCAAAAAATTCTACGAAAAGTGGGGTTCGTAAGTGTCTTAATGGCAACGGAGTGTCTTAACACTACGTTCTCAGCTTCCCTCTGCCCATCCTGCAATATGGGGGATACAGCATGAAGCTAAAATAATATTATAACGGATATTAGAAGCTTTATTATTCTAATCACTATAACTATAGTTATAATTTTAATGAAATGAAATTTGAAGAGACGAGCGTTGTATGGCGTGCGGTAGAGCGTGACGTTAAACTGACTTTGAAATGGATAGATGTAAACTACACGCATCTCCTATGTTGTGCTCATAGGCAACGAGAACGTGCTACAATTTTTTAAATATTTTTTATTAAACATAATATTTTGGATTTTGATTTTTTTTAAGGTCATCGTGAATCCGTCGTGGCACAATGGCACCACAGTGTCTGACTATAGAAGCGACGAGTGTGTGTTCAATTCCAACTCGAATATATTAATTATCTTCATTTCCACTCTCTGGTAACAAGACAAAGAGCGGCGTTAAGTTCCTTCCTTCAATACGCAATATCTCGAAAAATTTGCACTGCGTAGGAAACGGAGTGCCTTCACACTAGGTAATGACTATTTACCTTGCTATATGCGGGCAATACAACTATGAGACATTTCTGATTTTGTGTACGGAATGATATTTTTTTACTTGCACACGCTCTAGACGGTTAATACCTACATACGTGAGACTAATGTATACTCGTATTATATATATATTGTATTATATATATATATATATAAGGCGATAATAACATAATTAATATTTTAAATTTTAATTATTGGTTTGGTTTGGTTTGGTTTCTTTTAATATGGCGTTCCGAGCGTGCCAGTTAAGCACAAAATCACTTCGCCAATGTCACCTTGAATGGAGAACACATTTTAATTATTGTAAAATATCATGTTGGCTGAATAAGCTACTGTCAACGTCAAAGTCAAGAGAAAAGAAAAGAAAGAGAAGGGAAATGACGGACGCGTCTGGTGAAGGATAGTTATTCAAAATATTTAGAGAAGTTTTAATTTATAATTAATATATATTTAGTTACATCTTATATGTAAAAAGCATGTGAGTTACTAACATGTAATAGTGATATAAGTACTCGAGGTGTAGTGATATAAGTGTTCGAGCTGGAAAGATAAGTTATTAGTGCTTATTACGTATTTACGGTGGTTTGTTTTGGAATACTTCGTCGGTAAGTTTTTAATAGCTTATTATTAAAACAAAGAAGAGTAATATTAATGCAAGTAATGCCGTCAATATCCAGAGATAATTGTTATTTATTTAGTAAATGGAAATAAATATATGAATATGTCTTTATGTGGTATGTAAAATTACAATTTTATTAATGTACGCAGAATGCCTGCCGCCATCTTTGTCAGATGCTTGTATGTGAATTGTGAAATGAGAGTTAAATAGATTTGGTGAATTATAATTACTTATAAATATAATGTCTATATATTATATTAGTAAATATTTAACATGTTACTATAAAAGGAAATATAAATATAATAATATCATTTATAATATGATATAAAATGATTATATGAAAATACGTATTTACATACTTATTTAGAAAACGTATAAAAATTTTAACGCAGCGGGACTCGAACCCGCGCCTCCTGGAAACCGACCAGGAAAATTATAATATTCGATTCACTTTGTGAATCGAATATTATAATTTTTTAATTTGAACATTACAAGCTTTTATGTATATTTTAAGGTAACTACTATTTGAACTACTTTCTACAAGTTTAATTAATTCAATATATAAAGTAAATGTTTTTACTCATTCCCAGTTTATAAATTAAAGTGGTAATAATTGATAATAACACACTCTTTCAATCAATAGAATCAAATTAAAAATTAGAAATAAAATGTTTATTTTCTGTGTTGCTAGTGTAATTTAAGACTATTGTTGTGACACTCCGCTCTCCTCGCACTGCCTAATTAAAAAGACACTGCGGTTTGAGTGGGGGAATTCAATATGGCAATTTACAAAAAAAATTTAAATCTAAATGAGTTTTAGGCTGAAAGGAGCCAGGTATGAAGTCATTGTATATTTTCTCCCACTTTGTTTTCATGTTATTGTAAATCAATATTAAAAAAAAAATATTTCAGCTTGCTACACGCTATACAACACAAGCCTTAGAAAAGGGAATCCATCTTGCTTTAATTAGCTACTTTGGGAGTAGCAAATCGATTTTAGGACATTTCCCTCCCTAATTTGACACGAAATAGTTCGAGACGAGGAATAAGTGTTTTTTTTCCGTTAATTTGTGAACATTTCAACGTTTTTTCTTTGTCATTTGTTCTTTTGTGTTTATTTTTTTTAACTTCATGCTGTATCCCGCATGTAGCAGGATAGGCAGAGGGAACTTAGTATTAAGACACTCTAATATTCGAGACATTGCGTGTCAACTAGCGGGACTTAACACCAAGTTTTGTCTTCTTGCCAGAGCGAGAATATGATAATAATTCATTTCTCTGAGTGGGAATCAAACCCACAACCGTCGTGTTTACAGTCTGGCGCTGGGCTGCTGCGCCACGACAGCCTCGCGGCTATTTGACACAAGTATTATTTTTAAAATATATATTTAAGGGCGTCGTTACCGTGATTTTCATTTTCTCGGAACTGTAGTGTTTATTAGCTTTACTTAGTCTAGTAATTGTCTTAATTAAGTTAATTTCCGGTATTTTTTTAAAATTTCATGTAATCACTCATAGACACGTAGTCCATACTTTTTGTTATATTTTTATTTATACTTTTTTATTTTGTGTAACATTACAAAAGCTAAGAAATATGCATTTAATGTAATTATGTCTTGGTATGTAGTTCCTACGTGAGGCTCCTGAGGCACAAGGGCGTGATTGTAACGTGACGGTTGTGGATTCGATCCCCACTCGAGGATTACATTTAATAATTATTTAAATTTATATTTCTATTTCTTCACTCTGATGCCAAGGCAAAGAGCGGCATTGAGCAAAATTCGGCAGAAAGTAGGAAACGGAATGTCTTAACTTAAGGTGTCCTCTGCCTACCCTGCTGTGTGCGGGATACAGCGTGAAGCTGATTTAATGTAGTTCCTATGATAATATAAATTTAAATTATCCTCTATACAACAAAATTATATTATTTACACAACTACGAATATTAAATCCGTATTAAAAGAACAATTTTATTGGATTCACACTTAATTTTTTTTATAAGTGTTACAAAATACCAGCAACATCGTTATTACATTAACTTACCTATACGAAAATATTAGTAAACTTACTTCAAAGGTTCCTTATCGTATAATAATCTTTTAATACCGCGGCCCTCCCTTCCCCGGCGGTTTTATGTAAATGTTCATAAACCAAATTTCACCAGTAATCAGCCTTTATAGAGTGTCTTATCTCCGTGGCCATTCTTCGCTTTCAATTAGTTGTGTCTTTAAATTTTGAGTAAGTACTGTAGCTAGTATGTATTTAAGAATTTTGTTGTGTATTCGAACTTCGACCGAGGGAATAATTATTTATATTTAAAACTGCTACTTACTGCTACTAGCGCCGTAGCCGCAGCTTCGCCCGCTTAAGCTTGTTGTTATATTATAACCAGACTATACTAAATTTGTACTAAAATTGTAGTGCCAATGTGTTATTCTAATGTACAAGCTATATTACTATAAAGTTTTGTTTAAATCCGTTCACTAGTTTTTGCGTCATAGTGGAACAAACATCCATCTATTCTCATATACTATCACATTTATAATATTACTAGAGATTGAAACGCGGCTTAGCTTGCTTAAACTTGATTTTATATTACAGCTCAAGAATTATACTTTAAAGAAAATATATTTATTAATTTAAAAGTATCCTATATCCTTTCTATTACCTCTTATAATAATATGTGTACCTTTGTACACATCATATTCTTACATATATTAGAGAACTATTTCATAATAAACGGTTAAGTAGTTTTGGCATGAAAGCGTAACAAACAAACTAACATTCACATTAATAATATTAATATAATTATATTAGTAGGGACTTTATTTGGGTGGGCTTTAAAACGTAAAATGGAAAATCTCGTATTTTCCCGTTCCTATAAGAATTTCGAGAAATCCACAGCTTTGCCAGCCCAGTAGTTTCGTCTGAGCATTCGCTGTCAATCACTCAATAATAAAAGAGCTTTACTTATAGATTGACTCTATTGAGTCGTAATATAAAAAGTATATATTTTTAAGCTTCACGCTGTATCAGGCACATAGCATTGTAAGCAGAGGGAACCTGAGAACCTAGTGTTAACACATTTCTGTTCCCCATTTTTGCCGCACTTTGCCGCGTTACGAGAAAATGGAAATATTAAATTTCCTCGAGTTTGAATCGAAGCCACAACGTGTGTCGCCTACAGTCACACGCTTGTGCCCCTGCGCCTCGACTAGCCTCTAATTAGGTAAATAAAAACAGGAGAGCAAATTTTATATACAAGTATGTTTTACTATAATAACTAGCGTGAAATCTATACTACTACTACTACTCAAAATCGTTTCTTAATAAAACAGAAAATATTACCTTAAAATAATTACACATATTTTTATAATTGTTTATCTTCAGTGTCCTGTATATAGCATGGTAGAGAGAGGAAACTTAGTATCAAGACACTCCGTTCTCCACTTTCCTCCAAGTCTTCGAGACATTTCGTGTTAAGAGTTGAGACTGAACACCACTCTCGCACCGAGACCGAGAGAGCGAGGAAATGAAAATAAATCATTTCCCCCAAATTGGAACCGAACCCACAACCATCACGTTTACAGTCACAATCATAAAACACATTAACATACATCAATAGTTTCGATACAACACAATCACACAAACAAAATGTACGTATATACATAATATGTCAAAACGGAAAAAAGAAAAAAATAAATAAAAACATTGTATCGCTCGCATACACTGCGAAATCGGTAGAGTTCTTTCAGTTTTTTTTCTCTCCCGTATCCGTCGCCGGAGGCAAGAGCGCAATTACAAAAACCTTGACACACAAAACTCAGCTATCTGGGTCTTAAATGAACAAATATTGAGCACGATGCCTGTACTTAAGTGAAATAACGAGGTGTTTCGATTTGTGTGTATGATGATTCCATGTGTATTGAGGCCGGGCGTGATGCAGAGACACAAGCGTATCAACGCGACGGGTTATGGATTCGATTTCCACTATTTAATATTTCCTTCCCCTCGTTCTGGTGAAGAGGCAAAACGCGGTGATGCAATGCCTTCAGAATTAAATGGGAATGGGACGACAGTATCTTAATACCGTACCGTAGTTTGTACCTTATATGTATACCTATTTATATAATTACATCAGCACATCAGAAACAGCAGCTACACGCTTTTTCCCGCATAGCAGGATAAGGAGAAAAAACTGAGTGTTAAGACACTGTTTCCACGCACTACAAAATTTTTGAGACATTAAGCGTTGAGAGGCGGAACTTAATTCCGCGCTTCGTGTTATATTCCAGGGGAAGACTACTATAATTGTATATTATAATACGTAATTATCAATTTGACATATAATTACCATAAAAACACCCTCATAACTTACCAAAATAAAAGTATCGTAAAAGATATAAGCGGCGTAAAAAAATTAAGCAATTAAAATTGTTTGAAACTTCATTTGATTTAAGTAAAATAAAACTTTTAAGCGTTCAATTAGAAATTCCAATTAAATTTTGTATTCTTATTACTTTAAGTAATTCATTATAACGTTATAATATTAGTAAATTTTTTTAAGTAAATATTTTAGTTCGTATCTTTTATGTCAAGAAAATGCTTTAACTGAACGCACTATAATAGGTAGGGTACTTGTGATTAATTACTAAAACTAATTGTAAATATCGTGTCTAAATGACTGCGTTGGTAGTGAGTACAAATCTTATTTAAAAATCTGTATTAATAATAATGCAAAAATATATTCTCTTGATTTAGATTTTAGCACACCTTTATGACTGTCGAAGATATTCTTTAGTTTCAATTATATACACTTCAATCTGCTATTACTTTTATAATAACCATAAAATATATGCTTATACTAGTAACCCACCCGCGGCATTGCTCGCTTAAACTTATTATTATATTAAAACTAAATATATAAATAGTGACATAATTTTTTGGCCTATGAGTCATTATGATATATAAGTTATATTATTGTTAAGCTAAGCATCTAAATCCATTCAGTAGTACTTATTAAGAAAAAGTATAAAATTTTTACAAAAATTTTATCATCACAGGATTTGAAACCGTGGCTCTTTATTTTTAATATTCATACACATTCATCGTCCTTACGCTACCTACAATGTAACATTGTGATGCTCATTGAACCAGTACTAACTACTTTTTTTTAGGAAAAATCATATTATTTTTAACTGACTTCAAAAAGGAAGTTTGTATTTGTCTTGTATATATGTGATAAGAAAGTCAGGTAAAATGTTAAGTAATGCGTCGTTCTCCATTTCACCGAGAAAAGATTAAGAGATCTATATGGGTGCCAAGTTCTGTGTTCCCTCGGGGTAAAATTCAAGCTGTTTTTAAGATACCCCGCACATAGCACAGTAAACAAAAGGATCCCCATACATTGTGTATTGAGTGGCAGAACTCAACGCCGCGCTTTGACTCTTTTGACCAGAGCGAGGAAATGAAAATTTTGATAATTTCATTACCCCGAGTGGGAATCGAACCTACAACCTGTGCGCCACGATGGTCTCCTATATAAATAAACAAAAAATTGTATAGCAGATCTTCAATATCCAATATACTATATATCGATATTAGATATCATCTGGAACCAATCAAAACACATAATAGCCAAATCGCGTGGTCATAACGTAGAAATTCCTCTATAACGCTTCAATTAAATGTTATAAAAGTAAGAGTATGTGAGAATTGAACATATTGCTCCTTTATAATTAAAGTGATGCTATTTATAAATTCTGTTTTTTTTTTTTACTTCCCGCTGTATCCCGCATATAGCCAAAGGCAAATGAGTGTCAGCATTCATCGCCCAATTTTTGAGCCAGTTTTATAAAATTAAAACTGATCATTAAAAGTCTTTATGTAAATTCTATAACCAGGATCCGCCATATGCTGCTAGTGAAGCTTCACTAGCAGCATATGGTGGATCCATATTGCGCAAAATTTTTCAAAATTTTTGCGAAATTTTCTGTTTTGTCCGCACGCGCTGGGTTTCGGTCAAAGTTTAATCTATGAGCGTGAATTTCAAAACGTCCCACAGTCTAACTCTATGGGACACATTTTGACCATTTACTCAAAAACTACAATTACAATGATCACCAAACTATTTCGCTGGTATCACCGTGTCGTCCACAACGTTCCTGCAAAATTTCAGAACTATAGGCTTAACGGTCTAGGCGGAGTAGCATTACAACGAAACACACTTTTGACTAGGAAGAGCTTCGCTTCGCTCAGCTCAATGATTTCTCAAAATAAAAATATAACATAATTTGGTAATTTTTAATAATTTTCGTTTTGTGTATGTGAGTATAGGTCGATTTAATATAACAATCATTTCTTTCTTTTGTACAGTACTTTAATAGTAGCTTCACGATTTCTCGGATTGCAAGGTAGAGAGAACGTAGTGTTATGACATTCAGTGTTGAGTGGTGGAACTCATCACCACGCTATTTTGCCAGGGTGGGGAAATGAAAATAACTAATTTCCCTGAGTATTGTAACAGTATGTACCTATGGTATAAGTTAAAAATAAATAAATAAATAAAATAAAATATGCATGGCAATATACATAAATAACATAGTTAAACATGAATAATAAAAACTATATATTTTAAATATCATATTAATCGACACGCGTTCGTGTATTGTCGTCCCGAGTGTCGCGACCGTCGTTCCGTCTATATAGGTGGTGGTGATGCTGGAAGGCAGCGGTCGAGTCGAACTCTTAAGTACTACGGTACTAATAAATATGATGCACATAAAGACTCGTACCAAGTATATTATAAATATAATATAATAATTCGAAGCCTATGATGGCACGATCTTTTAGGATCGAATTTCTTATAAAGGCAATATATGTGTAGGAGCGATACATATTGTGGTTCAAAGTGATCTTTGAACATTATTATAATATTGAATGTTTTTTGACGTCGCGAAGGCTGACGTGATGGGCTTATGCGAACTGTTATAGCGACATTAACTATGTCATGGCTGATGCCGTCTCGCAGTACGCTCGCGATACGTAAGCTATGCTTGTATGGCGTTGGTCATTGATATATTGTATACCACTTCTACGACTTGGTATACGACTAGTAGGTGTGTGGTGCTATTTTATGTCCCAGCTCCGGTGTATGTAGTAGTGTCCGCCTACGGTTCGAGACACGACTGTGGGGCGTGTGCTGTGCGTTTATTTAACATATCGGCCGCCTTTGCGGTAGTGCAACACAAATCAATCAACATCACGAATCACTATTCTAATACAATCTTAATATAAACAAGCGTAACAAGTACCTTCAGAAAGATCACACACAAACGTCTCGGAGGGTTCAACGATGACTGTAAAGCTGCGGTCTGGTCGGAACTCACGGTGTAGGGGCGAGGCGGTGCCCGTACTCTTTCTTCCTTTTATTTTAACTAGTTCGCAGTTATAGTGGAGAGGAAGATAGGACGCGTTCTTGGCTTTTCTTCGGACGAGCTTCGAGTAATAACAATGTCATATTGTCGAGTTTCCAGTTATCTAAATAACTGACACAAGAACAACTTCTGATGACAAATATCTTATTAAAGCGATACCTTCTAATGGCATAAATAAAATTCTTAACACTGTTACCTCTGAATCTCTAAAAGATTTTGGGTTCTTCACGATTACAACTATAAAGAGTTCTAACAACTAGACACATCACGAGCCAAGGCATTATTTATTAAATAATATTTTAAAAGGTGTTTGGGATATCAGTTACAGTATGAATCAAACCTACAATCATCACGTTTTTGCTTTTATTTGCAAATTAATCCATGAAAAACCTAACTATATTCCCAAAACCGTGTTATGACCGTTAAATCACTTTTAATTCTTGTTTGTTTGTTATTTACAAAGTTTCTTATCATTCTAATCAATAATTGTGAATGCATGTTGCACGCTACATTGTTTCACCCTACCCGTTGAATACTTTAAATTCCCTAGTTAGAGGTTCGAGATTCGAGTCCTGCTTTTTTCCTTTTCTTACGCCCAATATTAATAACCTATCTCCAACGTCAATCTTAGATTGTTTCATATATCTATCTAAGATTGACACACAATCTAAGATTGACGTTGGAGATAGGTTATTAATATTGGGCGTTAGTGTACATGAGATTAAAAAAACTGGTTAAGTGCGACTCAGACTCACCCACCGAGACTTTTGTTCCAATTTCAGGGTTGTAGGTCAACGGGAAGTACAACTTATAAAAGTTGACAAACTTAAATTTATGGGCATATGCACTTATTTTGTATGAAATGAACTTGATTTTTATTATGACTTATGATTTTTTTCTATAGAATGTTCTTATTTATATATTTTTTTTACATTTTTAAAATATTATTCCACACTTAGGAAAGAAAAATACTTTTAAGAAAATATATGAAGGTTTGAACATAGCGGCATTTGAACCCGCGCCTCTTGGAAACTAAGCCAATACGTCCAGATTAGTTGGTCGGTGCTTGGACGGTTTTTAAGAGGCGCGGGTTGAAATCTCGCTACGTTTAATACACAATTAAATATATTTTCTTAAGAAAAGTATTAGTATCTATATAACAGGTATTTTTATATTAGATTTTTGTAAAATATCTATAATAATCGACACTCAATGCAGACAGAAGATCCATTGGCCCGCCGCATTTCAACGTTATATTCGTCTGAGCGCAATAACAGTCTCGTTCGTGCCGACACGCGATAACAAATTACGAAAATAAGTTTTGACGAAAAAGTATACAAAGCTAATGCCCTCCTGTATGTAATTTAACTATTGATTTTTTTATAAACTAGTTTTAATTTGTGAAACGAAATGACAGAAAGTTTAGTCTGGTTCACGCGACTTTTTTAATCCCCAAAGCAGACAGAGGCGTTTCCTTTATAGTTTGATGTTTCTGTGTATGTTCGTATTTGTATGTACATAATATGGATGTGGCATTGTATGTCCCAAACAGATGAACGGATTTCGGTGTTGTTGTTTTTGTTTAAAAGTTAACTTAATTGAGAGAGTTCTTATTCATGATCGAAGGAAATATATTTAGCCATGTGGCCAGCCATCAGGTCTTTTGTAATTGATAACAGGGTGTGAGAAATTTCCACTGGTCTGATCTTGAATCTAGGTTTTTTTTGTGGCGAAGTTTTTTTTATTTAAAATTATATTTTATGAAATAGACACTCCAGATTTACAGGGACAGGTTACCAGAGTGAAGAAATGTAAGTAATTTCTTCCCTCGACTGAAAATCAAATCCACAACTGTGGCGCTTAAAGTCGGCCGTTGCACCACGACTAAATCGGTATTTTTCTAGGTTCACGCTATATTCCGCACATAACAGGGTAGGCAGAGGGAATCTGGAAACCAAGTGTTAAGACACTCTTTTTCTATTAAAACACTTCCGTTCCGCGCTTTGCCTCGTGTTCAGGGATATGAAAACGAAAATATGAATTATTATTTTTATTGTATTTTGTTTTTGGAAAGTGTCCTGTATATCTGTCAACAAATCAAAACCTTATATAAAATTCCCCTTCACGCGTCATACACATGTAGGCGGAATAGTAATGTTTTTCCATAAAACATATTTAAAATATTAATATGATCGTGACGCTGTAGGCAATTGAAATATAAATGGTCACCGCTTCAAATCTTATAAAGATTAGATTGCTTAAAATATGAGAGGTAGACTTGTTTTTTATGTGACGACATGTACACACGTGTAAATTTTTTTCGGCTTTACGCTGTTGCCCGCACATAGCAAGTTAAGACACTTCTTTAAATCGCGTTTCCATTCCCCACTTTCCACACATTTTTTCAGGCGTAGAGTGTTGAGTGAAAAAAAGAGGAGAACTGTGTCACTTATCCCTAAATTAGTATCCCAAAATAGTAAAAGAATATATTTAAAGTATAATATACTGTATATACATAAACAACTCAGCTCGAAACACACAAGTCACACAATGTTCACCAAAAACATTCACTTAAATGAGATTTTACGAACCTAAAGGGCTTTCCTTCAAAATAACTGGCGTAGCGTTCTTTCGTGTGTTTTTGTTAAGTCATCTCACTTAACGAACTAATTATTTCTATTTTCAGAATGTTTTTCGTTCTTTTCTCAATCTCTAGCTACGTTTGCGTGAACTATAAAAAGTAAACTAAGTTGAGGCTAGTCGTCGTTGAGTCGTGGTGCAGTGGCATAAGCGAATGATTGCGAACGCGACAGATTGTGGGCTCGATTCCCATTCAAGGAAATGAAATATTTATTTTAATTTATATTTCCATTTCTTTCCTCTGGCGTCGAGGCAAAGCGCGGCGTTGAGGTCTGCCACTTAACACACAATGCCTTCAGTAATTGGCGCAAAATGGGCAACGGCGTATCTTAAGATTGGGTTCTCTCTGCCTACCCTGTTGTATCATGCACCCTTTGAGAAATCTCAGCGTTCTACTCCGCGCAGTTCCGGTCTTGCGTTGTATGTCAGTTACTTAGTAAAAGAAGAGTATATTACATAATAATTATATAAACTAACTTGCTTTTATTTATATGTATTTTTTATAATTTAATCCTTCCGTTCTCTACTTTTCATTCAGTCTATTTTGAGACATGATTATGTTGGGTAAGAAGTGAACATGAACAATATAAAATACAAAACCTATATATGTTGCAATTGGGGCGAAATAAGTATGTATGCCGTGAATATAAGAGCTTGTCTCACACTCGGTAGCGTGAATCATATTTATTTCTCTTTCTTTGGTAACAAAAAGCGTTGAGTTACGCCGAGGGAAAGTGGAGAACGGAGTGTCTTAACAGGAAGTACATTCTCTCTGCCTATCCTGATATGCAGCATAAAGCTAAATCCGTAATTAAAAAACAATACTTACAACGGAATTTGAACCTACAACCACTACGAAAATACATTAAACATATTTACCTATTTATTTTATTAATTATATTTTCTTATAATATAAAAACAATGTATGCTTGTAAGGAAACATTGAATTTGTTCAACTTAAGAGCCCATTGGTAGTCGTCGATGAGAAAATCATACAATGTTCATAATTGTAGGTCACTTGTAGCTCACTACACATATTTCAGTGAAAAAAAAAACACATAAATCAAGAAGAGTTTTCGATTCTTCTTAGCTTCACGCTGTATCCCGTAAATAACAGGATAGGTAGAGCGAACCTGTGAACCTAGTGTTAAGACACTTCCGTTCCCTACTTTTCGCGGAATTTTGGAGGCAATGCGTGTCGCGTGGCTAACTTAAGAATGAAAATATTAAATAATTAATGAATGTCAAATTTGGATCTTAAGTAAACTATTCGAAAAAACAATACAAATTTAACCTGAACCAAAATTGAAAACTCGATCTCGGCCTCATGGAATTACGCTCGAGCTATTAACCTAAGCCTTTTAAATGATTTCATTATACAAATTAATAATTATAATTATATTAAAGATTGTATGGGGTTCAATGCTCGTGCGTAGAAGATAATTGTTTTATTTTATATGTATATAGTAGTATCATTTCGAATATGGTCAGGTAGAGGGACAGGACGGGGTCAGTGGGGGTGAACATTAATAAGGATTTATTAAAAGGAGCAAAAGGGATTTACAAGCTATATATTACGTAAAAAATGACATAATTTTAACTATAGTCCATTGAAATTAAATTTTATACCTTTTATATATTTTTTTTTATTCTTTATTTTTCAGTTTCACGCTGTATCGCGCATATAGCAGGGTAGGCAGAGGGAAAGAAGCTAGTGTTAATTCACTTCGTTCCCACATTGTGGGTTGAGTTGCGGAACTCAACGCCGAGCTTTGCCTCGTTACCAGAGCGAGAAAATGAAATAGAGTGGGAGTCGAAATTCCAACTATTTATAATCACACGCTTGCGCTCCTAGGCCACGACTGACCTCAAAACTTCTTTTTATTTTTATAAACTCATATAATTTTTTTTCATAATTATAACTGAAATAAAAATTAAGTTATATTTCAAGGGTTTTTTGAAATTTTTATATTAATATGTATATAACATTTAAAAATATATTTGATTATAAGAATATATAAATACGGAGGATTACTCCATATTTTTATGATAATGTCAATACGATATAATTAATATTCATATTGCACTAAGGCATTGCTTTTATAAAAAAAATATTTAATATAATCTTCAAACTACCAATCTTAGTTTAAATAACGTGTATAAAACTATATTTAAATAAAAAATATTCAAAAATATACATATTTAAATGACTTGATTAAAAAAAAGTATCTCGAATTTTACTTTTCAAAGATTTAAGACCTCCACATTTAAGATACCTTTTGACTGAAGTATTCCACCCAAAATGTATGAATTTTTTTAATGTTTATAATTTTTGACTGAAACAAAAAAACGTATAAAAATATAAACATATCAACTAATATAAAAAAAATCTACATATTACACGACAAAATAAAATTTAATACTATATTAATTTCCTAACTCTAGTGATGTCATATAAACTAACCACAACAAACATACCTTCAAAGTCATACAAACACAAAATCACTCCACAAGCACATCACTATCACTGGCACATCACTAGCATTCGACAGAAAGTTTAGAATAACACTTTATAACGAAGTTATATCGAATAAAATTATGTAGATACGTCCTCCTCGGTCTAACGCTATCGGCTGACTGGCGTTTACACTGCGCGTGTAAGGCGAAACAGTTTTAATTAATTCAACACTTTTCATTGATATATGAAGGAATTTATGCGAGGAAGGAGAACGGAGAGCACTCTTTCCTACTAATCTTTCCGTTCTATAATAAGTATGCATTTTTTTACTTTATGCTTTATCTTGTTTATAAGGGTATACTCTATGAGAGTTTTGTATCAAGACATTTCGTTCCCCACTTTCCCTGAATTCAAGACATCGAGTTTTGATTGGTGGAGTTTTTTCTGTTTTGTGTTACGTAAAAATCTTAAAATGTATATGCTTAAAGGCAATTTTTGTTTACCTTATTCATAACGAATGTAGAATTTCCACGTATATTAATTTCATTTATTCCTAGTATTTTCTAATATATAAGAATTTCTGAAGCATTGTTTAAAAAAATTGTGATAGAGTCGGCAGAGGTGCAGCTTACATTATTTTATGTCGAATTTTGTACAAAACTGTACAGTTTTAGAAATTTCCATTCCAGAAACATTGTTTTTATTTCTATTTTTATTTTACCTTTCGGTTTTATCAATAGACGTATAGCCAGAGAGATCTGAGCAAACGGTACAATGTTTATATAGAAAAATATATAATATTTTATCATAGCCTGCTTCTGAAGGTCTACGATTCCTGCTTATAAAAAGAGTTTTTAAAACACCACAAACCCATTTAAGTATATTCCACAATCCAGATGAAACAGAGAGAGACTTTTCTAATTATTTTCTTATTATACAGACATTGATTATTGTAACGCGTAACTTAACACTGCACTTTTAGTTATATGTAAGTTAGAAACTTTGCGCTACAATATTTTTTTTCAGTTTCACGCTATATCCAACATGTACAGGGCACCACTCAATGCGTTTTGAGTGGCGGTACTCAACGCCGCGCTTTGTTTTGAACCCGCACACGTCACACTTACAGTGAGACGCTGACTATATCATTATTTTCTACAATATAAACACGAAACTTAACTAAGTTTAAACACTTAATAAATCTATTTACAATTTCCCTAGTATCAGCTTAAGTACGATATTAATTCGTGAACGTAATTAAGGGATTGTTTTAAAGTTCATAGTTAATTTTATAGATTAAAATAGATATTTAATATAATTCAAATCCTACTCGAGATGATAATACAAGTTTAAATATGTTCACAATCTCTCGCGCTTACAGTCTTGTGCCTTTGCGCCATAACTGGCGTCACTAATATTTTTTTTTCAGCTTCGCGCTGTATCCCGCTCGCAGTAGGGTAGGCAGAGGGATCCTAGTGTTAAGGCACTCCTTTCCTTACTTTCCGCCGAGTGAAGGCATTGCGTGTAGAGTGACGGACGCTCCGCGCTTTGCCCCGACACCAGAGCGAAGAAATGAAAATATAAATGTAAATAAATATTTCATTTCGAATTAGGATCGAACCCACAACCAGTCCATTTTACAATCACACTTTTTGCCCCTGCGCCACGACTGGCCTCAGTCAATAGTATTTAATTAATTAATTATATTAGTAGCACTGTACGTGCTGTGTACTTTACCAACGTGACGCATTGGGACATCGTCTAATTGTAAACGCGATAATGATAGTAGTGGGTTCGGTCATTTTATTTATCCTTTTGTCAAGTTAAAGTATTGCGTTGAGTTACGCCACTCGCAACACGCCTCATGTCTGTGTTCGAGGGGAAAATGGAGAGTCGAGTGTCTTGATACTCTTGCTCTGCTACTCGGTAAAATTAGCTGGCGTATTTAATACTATTGAACTTTAATACTTTTAGAAACTGTTTAAAGATTTAGTAGTAGCGAGATTAGAACCTGCGTCTCTTAGACACTTTAATACAATTGGTTTTTAAAAAAAAGATTTTTTTCCTTATTAGCAAACTAAGGCTAAATAAATACAAAAAAAAAGTTAAAAACTATAAACATTTTTACCAAAACAAACGTTTTACTTGGTAACATTGTAAACAGATTATATAAAACTAAAACAAACACATCATTATTTTACACAACGTCAACATACCTGGTAAATAACTGTTATATAATGACAGTGACAATAAAATACTTGTATTTCATTAACAACATGCTTCATTGTGAATTATAATTGAGCCCAAGTAAATATTGTTGTTGTAATTTGATTTTTTTTTCCTAATATGAACAAAATTTTAATTTGAGGCCAGTCGAGGCGCAGGGGCATATGCGTGTGACTGCAAACACGACAGGTTCGATGCCCACGAGGAAATAAATAAAATAAAATATTTAATATTTCATTTCTTCGCTCTGGTGTCGAGGAAAAGCGCGTACGCACTGCATCCATAGTCTGATGGAATGGGAACTGGGCAGAGTGGCAGGATACCCCAATCCCCACTTCAATCAAAATTGAGACATCATGTTTTACGTAGTGTAACATAACGCCGCGCTACTTCCTTGTGGAGGAGGCAATTAAAATAATTCATTCGCATACCCCGAATGACAATTGAACCCAGTGAGACGAATAAATATAAAAAAGGAAACATGTTTACTAAATATTAAAAGTGCTATAGAATGTGCCCAGATGAATAAATTATATGAGCCTAAACTGTAGTGGTTTACTGGTAAGTTTCAAGATGATATAATTATTACAAGTGTATCAAATTCTGTTTCTTAGATCTTTTCTAGCGACCCGCACGCGGCTTCGCCTGCTTGAACTTTAAAATTAAATATTTTCTCATCTTAATTGAGGCCGTCGTGGCGCAGGGGCATAAGAATGTCGCGACGGTTGTGGGTTCGATTCAAACTCTAGGGAATAAATTATTATTTTTAATATTTTAATTTCTTCAATCAGGCACCACTGTACCATAACGGCAATGGAACTCAACGACACGCTTTGCGTCATTACCAGAGCAAAGAAATGAAAATGTTGTATATTACTATATTTCCTCAAGTGGAAATCGAATCCAAAACCTATACCGTTTACAGTGACCCTGCGCCACAACTGCTCCCGATGGTCTACATGGCTAATATTTATCTATTTAATAAAAATATAATTAGAAAACCACCTTTTTGTATCTCCAGTAGTTTTGAGGTAAACAGAGAAAACAATTTAATTACAATTGAGCATTCTAACCAAAAGTTAAATAATGTCTTGGATAGGGGAGACCGGGGTTGATTGACCATGTTTCAGCTTAAACGTTTCTATTTTTAATTCTCTTGAGTATATTAATTTTAAAATAGATTCAGTTAATAGATTTACTATTAAGCTTTGGAAAAATATGGAATAAAGTACCTTATTGATTATGATATAGAGTATAGGGCAGTTCTTGTACAATAGAAAAAACTGGTCAACCTACCCCATGCATGGGGTTGGTTGACTATAACACTGGGGTAAGTTGACCTGAAGTTGAAGATGCAATGATAAAATCTACAAGGAAATGGAATAAAAGACACAAACATGTATTACTTATTTATTTTATTATAAATTCCACCACTTCAACTACAAACAATAAAATACAAATTATAAGAATAAAATTAGTCACTTAATTGTTAAGCAATTTGAATAAATCAAAATAAACAAAGTAATTTCTTATATATTATTTAAAACATAACGAAACAACTTCTTATAAATTTTAACCATTTAGTAACAAATATCATATGTAACAAATGTAATTATATGTATTATTTGAGATCATACCATACTATCAGTCTTCTAAATCGGAAGTGCAATTTTTGCATTCATCGAAAAATATATTCTTGTTTACAAATGTTGTGTGTGCCCATAACTTGTGCGCAGTGCATTGAATCCATTCTTCTCCTTCGATACTAGAGCTATACCATTTAGTGCATTCCAAATAAAATGTTTCATCCTCATCACTTCCATGGTCGCTACTTTTCTACTTTCTTTTTCAGTTCCTATAGACATTCCGCCTGTTGTCTTTGGCTTCTTTGTTTTCTTGTTGTCTGGTTGAGATAAAATTTCAAAAAATCCTATTTCATTTTATGTGTGGAATATCCATAATATTATGGGACTGATTGGTCAACTAACCCCATTATACATTAGTCAACTAGCCCCAAACCACTTTTTAGTTTTTAACCACGTGCCATAACCTCAAGACTGCGACGAAACCATATAAAATAATATACAAAAGAAAGAGCATAAGCCAAAATTTCTGTATAACTTCTTTGACAACCAACAACTATGAATATAGAGCAATTATTACAAATAACATTACGGCAGTATTAATTACTTACGTGTGTTGTTTTTTAATATTACGTTCCTTCTCTCAAACGAAATGCGTGCTCGATGCCGCGTTCACGGTGGCTGTGCGGACGAAGGTGACGGATTCTCCTTCCACACTACCGGGCTTAACGCTATTGTATCGGACGAGTTATTGATAGTTAGTCAACCTACCCCTATAGTCAACCAACCCCGGTCTCCCCTACTGTCCAAGTTCTCCAGCTTAATAAGCTATAGGTGCTTATTCAACACGTCAAGTGAAAATTCTCATATGATTTTGAATATTTATTATCGCCACATGTCAAGTTGCGACCGTCGTAGTAAGCAGTAGGTTTGAGGTAGGTTGTGAGTTCGATCCACTTCACATTCATGTAAATGATTATAGTAAAAAAAATACATTCTAAAAATAAAATCTCAAATACAGTCGCTACAGCTTTTAATATTAGCTCAAATATGAACTTGCTGTGTTTTTCTTACAAAAAAAAAAACAAAAAACCCTTAAGTTAATTGTTAAGTAAGCATTGATCGGTCTATCAGTAAAGGTGACTAATAGGAAACTCAGTGTTAAGGTATTGGTCTTTACACAAAATTTTATCTGCCGACCGTGCTATGCGAGAAAAAGCGTGAAGCTGCTCAATAGCTCGAGTAGTTGCAACAGAAAGTTAGTTTATTACTGACCTTACTACGGTCGAATGTGGAAGTTTAATTGTTTAAGTGTTCCACAAGGGTATATCCGGTTTGTTTTTAAAACTCATTTAAAAATTCAATCCGTTGAGCCGCTTTAGCGATCGTGGTATAAAAGATTTCGTTTTTAACTGCCAAAGTGTTTTGCAATCCTATTTTTTTTTCATAGTTCTGTTCATTTTGAGCCGAAACAAAAGATTTTTTAATTGGCTTTTTTTATTATATTTTGTGAGTTCTATTCCTTTCTTGTTTTACCTTGTTATGTATGTATTATTTATGGTAAAACATTTATATTGACGAATAGCATCGACGAGGTCGTTGTGGCGCAGTGGAAAACCGTCAGTGTTGTAGGTTCAATCTTGACTCGGGGAATTAACTCTTTAATATTTACCTTAATTTCCTCGCTCTGAGAAGTTTACTTCCGCTGTTTAACACGCAATGTCTCGAAAATTTGGTCAAAAGTGAAACTTCTTAACACTATATTTCTTTATGCGGGTAAAAGTATAGCACTATATTTCCTTACGCGTGAAGCTGCTATTTGTTCAGTAATAAAGTCTTTTCTGAGATAATAGCTCTTGACAGGCAGACATACAAACAGACAGACCGACGTATAGATAAAAAATGGTACGGAACCCTAAAAATTAGTTATTTACATTTTCTCACTCTAAGACGACAAAGCGCGGCGTTGAGTTTCGCCTTGACATAATTAGGCTGTGCGTGGGGAACGTAGTGTCTTCATAATAGAATGCTTCTGCCTACCCTGCTGCATGCTCGATACCGTGAAACTGAAAAAATAAGAATATATATTAGACTACATTGCTAGAGAAAAATTAAAGAATCATGCCTTCTATTGCCGAAGACGAAATAACGTCTGATCTCGAACTTTGAACTTTCAAAGTGGAGTTACTAAACAATTTCGAATAAATTATAAAGTTTTAGTTGGCTGAGTTAAAAATTATTATTGAATATACACGAATAGATTCTCGATTGCTTGGTTATGTTTCTAGTTATCTTGTTTATTACTTTAAAAGAGTATCATTATTTGTAGTTATTATTCTATTTTATTGATAAGGCGATGTGTCGGAGTGTCTTAATGCTAGGCTTCCTCTTTCTACTCTAAAAAATATGTTCCCATTTACCGCCATATTATGAAGGCATTGTGTATTGAGTGGCGTTTCTCAACGTCACGCTTTGCCTCATTACCAAAGCGAAGAAAATGAGAGAACCTAGAGTTAAGACAATTCTGAATACATTGTGTGTTGAGAGACGGAACTCAACGCCGCGATTTGCCTATACACCAGAACGAAGAAATGAAAACACAAATTTAAATTTCATTAAATAATTATTTCATTTCCTCTAGTGGGGATTGAACCCACAACCAATAGCGTTTACGCTAGTAGGTTAATAGAATAACATAAAGCTATACGGACAAATAACAATTTTACTGTTGAAAAACAAAACAGCAACAGCCATTACCTAAAGTAATTTAGGTCTAAGTCCATTCATTCAGCAAATACAGGATTTGAGGCAATCGCATATGAATAAACGGATTTAGTCCCAACGATAATAGCCACTGTTACCAAAATGGCTGCTATTTTGATATTGTTTTATTTACCTCCTATTTTCAACCTTTAAACATACCTTTTACCTTTTTTTTACGTGCCTATAAAATTACATGGAGAATAATAAAATATTTTTCTTTTAAATGCACTTTTATTTAACGCAGAATTGAGTATCCACTTTGAGACCGTCATGGCGCAGTGGCACAGAATGTGACAGTTAAAGTGATGGTTGAACGTTCAATTTTCTTCTAAATCGTTCGAATAAATTATTTTCATTTCCCTTCCCTCAAATATTATTCCACTTCTTACCAAATTAGTGGAATAATATTAGAAAAATTGGATTTTATAGAAAAATTGTATTAAAGTGAGCAAATTTTTTATTCACATATTCATTTAAAGACCAATTCCCAATTGCCATAGCAGCGTGTATTTCACTTTATACAAACATTTGTATTTTCAAATGTATGATATTGTTTTATACTTATTTTATTAATTAAGAGTATCTGTTATGCGGTTTTTTAGGGTTCCCATTCTATTTAAGGAATAAAAGAACCCTTGTAACATCACTTTGTTGTCTGTCTGTCTGTCAAGAGCCTTTATCTCAGAAACCTTAAGGAGATATCGACTTGAAATTGAAACCAAATACAGTACATAATCCTAATAAATTATTGGGCTTGTTTATTTTCTTTTTAGTTTGATGCAGTCGGGGTTTTTGTTTTTACAAATATTTTTTTATTTTTCATTTTTTTGTTAGAATTTATTATGGTAATGATAATTATGATATCCCTTTTTGAAATCCTGAAATCATGTTCTTGAATTTGGTACCCATATTGTAGTATTCGGAACGAACATTTTTTTTTTCACTAAGTCCAATGGCGTACCACAGCCGCCATGATTATTTTTTATTAACGTCACCTATCTAAGAACACTTGGGCTGCTAATACGAATCTAACGATACCTCAAATATGTAAATCCGTTCAGCGGTTCTAGAGATATGAGGTAATAAAGAATATTACATACATACAAGATACGCGCGAAAAACATAACCCTTCCTTAGCAGTCGGGAAAAAGAGGGCGAAATTTGGTGTTAAAGCCGTTAGTTCAAAAGAGGTATCAGATGAAAGAGCTCTGGCTAAGCTAAGCTTGAATTTCAGAGAAAGCCCGAGAGAAAAACCTCCAATTTTTGTACGGAGCCCTCGGTGTGTTGTCCTGTTTTTTTAAAAGTATTTACATTCTGCAATCCTTTTCTATATTAACTATAACTCTGCCAATTTCAAACTACTCCGCCCGCACAATTTTCTTTTCGTAAAAAGAAGTACAAAAATTTTGCTTCACGTATTGATATTTAGTTAAATTAATATATTATACCCTTTTTTACGAAATAGTATTTTTTTAAATAATGCACTAGAAATATTTTAAATTAATTAAATAAAAATAACACAGTTACCTAGCTACAAAATACTAGCCTTAATGAAGTTATTAATTTTTTAGTAAAATCAACTGAAAGGTTCAAAATGAACGACTCATGTAATCGATTCGGGTAATTACAGAAATATTTTTTTAAGCTTCTTGCTGTATCCCGCACGTAGCAGGGTAGGTAAGGGGAACCTGGGAAACTAGTGTTAAGACACTCCGTTCATTTTAAAACACTTCCGTTCCCCACTTTACGCTGCATATGTGAGAAATTTCTTTATCTTTATATGATTATCTCTATATATAATAAGACAGTAAAAATATTTTGTCTGTACATTTAGTAATTTTGACTGAAATGGATAGAGGGATACTTAAAAAGACTAATAGAAAGCAAAAAGATTTTTTTTGAATTTCTTG
>DWQW01000696.1:0-45129 GCA_018249695.1 Heliconius erato demophoon
GTCATTAAAAATCTTCATTGCGTTGCAAACATACATTATAGGTATATCAAAACACGAACATAATTCAGTGTGTTAATTAAATAATTTTGTGGTTTAAGCGGGCGAAGCCGCGAGCGGGTCGCTAGTTATATAATAAAACAGTAAAAATATTTTGTCTGTACATTTAGTAATTTTGACTGAAATGGATATAGGAATAATAAAAAGAATAATAGAAAGCAAAACATTTTTTTTTAAATTTCTTGTCTGTCTGTCTGTCTATTTGTATGGTCACACTTTTCTCTGAAAATACTGAACTGATTTACCTAAAAGTTTCACCAATTGCTTTGTTTTAACTCAACTTAACATTTTAAGTTTTTTCCATAAAAATCGCTACCTTAAAAAAAAGTTATCGGCATTTATATATTTGAATGAACATAAGGCATTAGTTTGCCTGCGAATGTTATATAGTAGTTGCGTTGGCAAGATTCTTGCCTAAAGAATAACATTCGAAACGCCTTATTTATATGACTCTTGATAAAAATATATATTTATAAAGCACTTTTGTTCAGAGTACAAACAATAAAGTAAACAAAATTGGATTGTTAGTGAAGGTTACCTTCATAAATAATAACAGTCAAGTTAATAATCGTAATTAATTCAACACATAGATAAAGAAAGATTTGATCTTCAAAGAAATATTAAGTAAATACATAGGTTCGTTCGTTCGGTTGAAATAAATCTATATAAAAATGCCTAAAACCAGCCTTTCTACGTGTACTCTGTAATAACTACATATTTAAAAATTGTACATTTAACTAATGATATATGTAACTACTTTAAAAACTGTACAGGAGTTAGTATGCAATCATTACAATTATTTTGCAAAGAATATTATGAATCATTCAAATTAATAATTTAACATTTAAGGCTGTTTCTGAATGAGTAAATTAAATTATTCACTGACATTAGCACATTTAACAAAGTTTTTAAATAATGATGAGACGTACATAACATAGGTAAAAAGAACGTGATGTTACAAAAATATAGAAATAAAAAAATTAGCTTTATGTATATTTTTATAAATTAGCTTTATGTATATTTTTATAAATATCAACAATGGTCGTATTTTTTAATTCAAAACAATCAAAAGTCCTTATAGAAATTATGATAATGTAGTAAAAAAATCATATTAGAATATTACAGATTAAAGTAATAAAAGTCATATTAAAAGTCATTTCTGTTTATTAGATCGATAATCATGTAGATTAAGCGGGCGAAGCCGCGGGCGGGCCGCTAGTAAACAATAAATAGTACAAACAACAAGAAGTGTGAACCTGGATTTATCGAAATATAGGATCTATAAAAGTAAAAGTTTTGAAAAGCTCTCAAAGATAAACAACTTTTGTCCAAAACACAAAGAAGAAAGCTTTTCGATTATTTCCAACACCTCATAAGTTTCAGGTGAAATCTTTTTTTTATATAATAAATCTTTCTACAAACATACACTTCTATGTATGTACATACATATTTGCATTATATTGTACGGTTAGGTTACTATGACATTTAGTAAAGTTACGTCACTAAAAATTTTTCGACAGTTTTTGTTTACGGGTTCGATTCTCATACGGGATTGAATATATTTAAACTATTTTTTCAATAAAGACAAAGCGCGGCGTCGAGTTTTTGTCAATTAACGCGCAATGTCTTGAATTTGGTCAGAAAGCGAAGGACAAAGTGTTTTGAGAATAGGTTTTCTCTGTTTATATGGTATGTAGGTAAAAAAAAGTGAATCTAGAAAAAAAAACCTGATAATCTAACACGTAACCCTAAGTGAATTTGATCTTGACCTATATAAGATCCTTTATTGCACTAATATATAAATACAAAAAAAAACAATAAAAAAATGTATATAAAGTTGAACTATAAATACTATATATACTTATAAATTGATTACTTTATTACATAGTTTATTATAAACTTTCTGAATATGTTCCCGTTGTTTGATTGATTACACAACATACATTTGTAATAACTTTTATTTCCAGAAGCCATATTGTGTACTTATAAGCATATTGCCTTCGTTGTTATATTCTAACATACTCCCACGTATAATTGTCGTGAAATCCAGCACTGATTTCTTGCCATTTGTTCTTTTTGTGGAAAACTTTCCGAAAAACAGAAATTGCGTAATGATATTTCTTTAATCTCGTGTACATAGCAGGGTAGGCAGAGGTACCCTGAAAATCCAGTGTTTCCAGATTTCGTTCCCGTTATGGCACTTCCCTTATAATATAGATGTAAATATGAAATAAATTATTTTTAATTATTATTAATTATATTTTTCTTTTTCCGCTCTTATTAGAACAAGAAGTACGATGTTGATTTCTGTTATATAATCGACATATCTATTCGACTGGAGAACGTATAGTTTTTAAGGCGAAACAAAAAAAGGAACAAAGTCGTTTTCTATATATAAATTATAAATGAATATAAAAAAAATATATACCTACACCACACGCTATCTAAGACATTTTATTAATCTTTGATAGAATGTCTCAGTTTTTTAGTGTATATCGAATTCAAAGGTTTTTTGTCGCGTCATTAGGAATTGTTGCTGGCTTAATTATTGTATTGATATTATCTTCAGTACATTACCCGCTTTAATGTTTAATAGAAATGTATTCGCGCTAGTTCGTTATTTTTTTGGGAATTTTTATTAATTTTAAGACTGTTGATTTCCAAAACCTTTATATAGTAGTCAAAATCAGCTTCACGCTGTATCCTGCACACAGAAGGGTAGGCAGAAGAAACTTGGCGTTAAAACACTCTCCAATTTCCGCGGAGTTATGGAGGCATTGCGTGTTGAGTGGCGGAACGTATTGCCTAGTATTTTATTATTTAATTCTACTTATTATTAAAATATTTTTAATGGTAACGATTAAAAACTTTTAAAGAAAAATAATATATTTTTTATATAAAATAATGTAAATTATAAAATATGTCGATTCTTTAGAAATAAAGCCAGTCGTGGCGCAGGGGCACTATCGTGCGCCTGTAAAATATTTAAATAAAATGTAATAGTAAAAAGAACAGTACTTTTTGGGGTTCCGTATCTTTTAAGCAAAAAGGGAACCCTTATAAGATCACTTTGTTGTCCATCTGTCTGTCTGTCATAACCATAACCATATACTCAGATCTGCGTCCCCATGATTTCTGGCAAAATCATATTACTGTATTTACTTAAAAAAAGATATAGCAAAAAACTCGTATTTCGATACTATAAAGGGAATCACAATTAATACTTCCTAGGTACTTCCGGTTGATCTAGAATTATGAAATTTGGCAGCTAGCATCTACAGGTAGAGATAGTTCAGGAGAAAATCTGAAAACTATACATTTGTGGTTAAGTCCTAAAAATAATACCCTTAAGGGTGCGAAATTTGGTATTGAAGCCCCTAGTTCAAGTGAGGTATCAGATGAAAGGGCTTTGGCTCAACTAAGCTTGAATGTCAAAAAAAACTCGAGACCTCCAATTTTTTCTCGGTTAGTGAGCCCGATTTGCACTTGTCCGGTTTTTTTTAATTCTATTTAGTTAAAAAATTATTTATATAAGATCGATTTATATCTCAAAAACTTTGATGAAAACTTTACCTTAAAAATCCATTCCCCTAAACGTGAATCAAACCTATAACCACCAACAACCATTTTCACACAAATACAAAATTAATATAAATAAATATATTAATTTTCTAAACGATCAAACACTACATAACTAATTTGCTAGAAACAGACCGACGATAAACCTATTAAGTTAATATGGTGAGTGTATACATAAATCTTAATTCTTCCCACAATATATAACAATTACGCAGTAAACGTTTTAGCTCTTAAGGAAGATTCCTGCGACCTAGATACGGTAAAAGTGAGGTTTTATTAAGAATATTGTAACGAAGCGAAATTAAGATATTCAATTTTGCGAACGAAGCAGGTTTTTAAGAGGGCTTCGTTGTATGGTCCATCATAGGAGATTAAATTTTTTTATATCGTTATTTATCTGATCAGTTTCGAAAAATATGTGGAGAATGTGGAACGGAGAGTCCGAGTTAAAACTCTTTGCAGATCCAGTTATGCGAAGAAAAAAGAAAAACGTGACGCTGCAATTATTTAATTAATTATAAAATAAGGAATGATGTACATAATTTTGATACAAATAGTATACCGACATATCTATATTTTTTAGAAATTAATTAATTTTTAAATTAATTTCTTTCGTTTCTTCGCTCTGGTATCGAGGCAAATGGCGGCTTTGAGTTCCGTAATTCAACACGCAATGCCTTCACGATTCGGCGGAAATTGTGGGACGAAGTATCTTAACACTAGGTCTTCCCTCTGCCTACTCTGCCGGGTGCGGGATACAGCGTGAAGCTGATTTTTATTTTATTATTAATAATTTTCAAATTAACTTCGACACTACTTTTCAAATGAAAAGTATACCTCTAAATATTATCTAAAGCCTTATATCTCAACTTCAACACAACAAAATTCCAATACAATTAAATAAAATAAAATAAATCAACAAAAAGATAAATGACTCCAGACACCCTCATACATTATTACTAAGTCATAGTATTTATTAACAATTGGTCGGTCTGTAAAGTGTCAACTTACGTTCCTCGCACCGATAAATCTGAACAGCCTCAGCCCGTATACAATCATTTATCCATAAATCTCGCTATCATTTCATGTCAAAAAATTAGCAACTACAATGGTATAATATTATAAATTCACTTTGCATACAGATAAATATATTTTACAATGCCAAAACCATCTAAATTACTTAAAAACTCAAGGAAGTTCCACCTTTAAGTTATATTAAAATAAAGATTATATTAGTATTTCCTAATTTTGATATAAAATGGTTAAAGCATATTAGTATATACTGTATCGAGATGAACACTGTATTTCAAAGGTATAAGAGCTAGTATTGAAACTTGTGTATTTTTAAGCTGAATCTACATCATTTAACAGGACACCACGTCTGTTCCACCCACACTCCTCCCACCTACTTGCTATTCATACTTAACTGGTGCAGTTTGCAACAAAATTGTATATTTTAAACGAATATAACTTCTAATAATTAGGGAATAAGAAGTATTTTCAAGTATATAAATAAGATAATATGTAAAAGCAGTACGTAATGATCGATTCAGTTAAAGTAATAAATAGATTTAGTTAAAAAACAATAGATTTTTTGATAAGCACTTGCTGTTATCTTAGCGAGGGAATTTAAATTTATTTCTTTGATAACAGTACAGGGACCTGCAAAATTCATTTTAATACTTCTTATTGGATGCAGTTAGCAATGGTGGCAATGTTTCTATTTTGCAATATAAATAATATACGCTTCACGTTTTATCTTGCATATAGCAAACTAGGCAAAATAATCTAGTGTCTATCTCAAGACATCTTCATATTTCCCCTAAAAATTAAAACATTTCATATTGAATGCTCGATACTATTTATTTTGCCAGAGTGGAAGAAAGAAAATAGTTAATCCTATATTATCCTACTGCGCCAGTCTCGATAAAAAATATATCTAATTTCAATAATATCAATTTACTTAATAAGTCGTTCATATAAAACTTCAGAATTACATTCATATAGAAAGATACATGGAAAGTGGGAAACGGAATATTTTAGCACTAGGTTCTCTCTGCCTACCTAACAATATGAGGGATACGGAGAAAAAAAATGTAGATAAAATGATGATATTATTAAAAAAAAATAATCTGAAAAAAGTAGAGTGAATCTTCACTTAGTTCTGCCGAGATAGGAAGAGTTAACAATTGTTGTATGATAGGTATTATATTAAAGATTTTTCTTCATTTTAGATTTTAACCAAAATTAATTATATTAGTCTACGCCTGCTGTAAAATTAAACATGTCATTTTTTTTCATCCACGTTGGAATTTCGAGAAATCCTCTCTCATTTCTCCTCTATACTCCTTAACCTTACCCAGGTTAGGGAGTATATTAGTTAGGGTTAGGGATGCCATGCCAAAAATTTACCATTCTAATTCCAGCAATTTGGTCAGTGTGTTGTCTGTCAGTATATATTTATATATGTACTCGTAACTCATCTAGAAATTAGATTCAAGTCGTGACGCAGGGGCACAACGTGGGAACGTGCGACTAGGAACGGAAGTGTATTAATGGGAACGAAGTGTCTTAACAGTAGTTTCCCAGGTTCCATCTGCCTACTCTGCTGTGTGTGGAATGCGGCGTGAAGCTACTGATAAACCAGATCACGAAAAATGCTATAGTAAAAGTATAATTTCTTAAAATAAAATAAACTTATAATTATTTCTCAAAGTAAATATAATTATGTATCGGTTAGTATCTTGATATAATATATACAGCGTAATCCCCTAATTGCATTTCGTAACAAAAGTATTAATTCTCTTTTGGGGCTTCTAAGGACGTTTTTAAGTCACATGTAAGTACGTATTATAAATGAGGCTTTACTTTTGTTTGTTATCATATTTTTTTGTTTATTAATAATATTTTAGGCATTTTGGCAACACACATTATTGATTTTTTAATAAAAAAATGAGCTTAAATATTATTACATTATTACTGTTTCACTACAGTATTTTTATTATTTAACAAAATAGTTACAACTGACAAATGACTGCACCGCGGTTTATTGGTGGAAGCTGGAGTAATGCAAATTAATTTATTTATACACGCTTTAAAATACGTCAAATATAGTTTAGTTAGTAGACTAATAGATTCGTTACGGTTTTTTAATAATTAATCTGGAGTACCACAAAAAATATTGAAATAGTCGTCGCGTTTTGGTATAGCAACCCTTATTACGCTCGTAATGGTAACGGGATCCCAATGGAGGCAATGTATTATTTTACATAAAAAATACATTACATAATAGTGATGTAATATTTTCAATATTTTCTATTTCTCTGGTAGAATAAAGTGCGTGGAGTTAGGTTCCAACACACATTATACAGTTTCTGAAATGGGTGGGAAGTGGGAGACTAGAAATAATTAATCGATCTTAACCCCACCTTAATCTATGTTGGAGAAAGTGTTAAACTAATATCGGTATCAAAAAAAAACGTTCTGAAGTTAAATTTAATATTTAGGTAACTTCAAACTTAAATAAAAATAAAAATGTTATATTTGAATTTGTAAATATTATAGTTGAAATTGGTTGAAATGGCACTTTGACTACTTTAGCGCTTGCCTATTTGTGTAAATCAACAAAATGGCATAATGGCTTGCTGCATCTAAAATTAGTAGAAAAGATCATTCTATGAGAGGCCAGTCGTGGTGTGCGGCACCAGGTTTGACTGTAAAACCCTGGACAGGAGGTTGTGGGTTCGATCCCCACTCGAGGAGATGAAATATTTACTTAAATTTATATTTCCATTTCTTCGCTCTGGTGTCGAGGTTAAGCGCGGCAATGAGTTCTCCCACTCAACACACAATGCCTCCAGAATTCGGCAGAAAGTGGGGAACGGAGTGTCTTAACACTGAGTTTCCTATGCCACTGAGTTTCCTCTGATGAAGCTGATCATTCTATAGAGTAACCTTAAGATGTAACTTAAACCTTACCCTATTTAAAATTTTATACCTAACATTTATTAACCGAAAGGCATGTTCCAGGTCATGTACCTCACTTTTGAATAAAAAAGTGGTCAATTCAACACCCATCAACTATTATCTGAAATGGCCGTTGCTTTACCTCTTCCTGACAATCTGAATGGGACTAAGCTACTACCGTTTGCATCGACAAAGCTTTGTAAACAACAATTTAGGCAAAACGTTAGGTTATTAAAATGTTAGTTTTCCACCACTTTATTAAGGTCCTCGCCAGTATAGAGTTAAATATGCAGCGTGCGTGCTTGATGTAAATATTGTGACCACGTGTGCACTGGCGTGGGGTAAGGCTCAGGTTGTATAGAAGGCGATGGAAAACTATTAAAAGTAGGTTTTTTTAATGAAATCAATAAGAAAAAGACTCATAAAGACCACGCAATCAAAGTTGCAACCAGAAAAATTGTTATATAGAATTTAATTAAGGCACTTTTTTGCTTATCGTTCTTGATAATTTACATAAGTCCAGTAGTCATAGATAAGAGGAAATCGTAAAGTAAAGCCTTTCTACCAATCTTAAGTTATTAGTTTTTGTTATAGTTGTATGAATCGTAATAGGAATTTTTTATTTGCCCATTATTTCGAAAAAAAATATTTTGCGTTAGTTACAGGGTAACGCAAAAATTTTACCTAAAGTTATAATATCGAATTGCAATTAAAATTCATTAAAAAGCCTGTTGAGCAATGTGTAAAACTGACAACACATATTAATATAACTAATAAACTATTTAATCTAAATACATAAATTAGACCAAAATGCTCTTGGAAATTGTTTAAAGTATCATTAAATTAGCTTAAACGATTATATCACTAACCATAAAAGATAAACGTTTAAACACCGTCATGTTTAACTCACTTATTCATTAAGTGCATTTTTTTACCAATAAATATAAATATAATATAGCCTGTATGCAAAAATAGTGAGGTCTTGACATGGATATACCTGCTCAGTGAACGTACAACGCGTTCACTGATATATCTCCGCTTCTTTTATCAATTATTCATTATAGTAACTTGGCTCTCATTTCTCATTTTTGTTTGTGATTCCTTATACGTATTACTTAATAGAACAATAATAAGTAACAAATTAATTTAAAAAACAAAATAAAATAAAATAGAGGCCAGTCGTGGCGCAGCGGCACGAGGTGTGACTGTAAAACCGACTGGTTGTGGGTTCGATCCCCACTCGAGGAGATGAAATATTTACTAAAATTTATATTTCCATTTCTTCGCTCTGGTGTCGAGGTTAAGCGCGGCGTTGAGTTCTGCCACTCAACACGCAATGCCTCCAGAATTCGGCAGAAAGTGGGGAACGGAGTGTCTTAATACTAGGTTCCCTCTGCCTACCCTGTTGTGTGCGGGATACAGCGTGAAGCTGATAAAAAAATAAAATAAAATAGCTTAATGTACTACTAATCTACAATATCTATATAGCAACGTTAGTTCAATACGAAGTGAGCCTTTCAAAATAATAAAGAGGTCGCGTCACGCGCACACGGTTCCGTCTCATTACGTTGAACTGTTTCTGTTGGGAACGCTGAAATACTCGTGTAAGCACAGCTTTACTTTGATATTAGAACTAACTATTATATGTTATTAGGTTAGATTAATATTATATTATAATAGATTGATTTAGATGTTGATAGCAGCGTCTAATGTATAGCGTAAACGCGATAGTTACAGCTTCAAAGCCTACTCGGGGGTAAATAAGGCGAAAAGTCGGTAATACAGTTTTTTTTGGTTTTGTGGGGTCAGCATGAAGCTGAAAGAAATATTAAACAGGAAAAATATGATTAAATAGGCAAAATTGGTAAGTGGTAATTTATTAATTTTTTTTTGCAAATGAGAACGAAATGACTTTTGAATGCGTATACTTATAAATTCGTTAAAATAATGGGCAATACATTTTTTTAAACTATAAAACGTATTTTGAATATAATATTGCCTTGTTATAATGTTAGCTAGCCTCTGAATCTCTATATCAGTGACCAGTACAGAAGCTTTTTCACTGAAAGCTCAGCCTGGAGATACGAAGTTTGTCGTTTCCACTCCATCGGGTGTCAGAGAGCACATAATGCCTTTGTTTCTGCGTCCGATTTGTTATCAGTCGTATCAGTTCTGTGCCATCGAATTTCCGAAGATGTCGTCAGTTATATTTATATTATGAAACAACTTGTAAGTTATATATAAATAAACAAAATATCTATATAAAATAACTATTATAATCTGGGAATAATAACTAGTAATATAAATAGCAATTATGTCGATATCTTTCGTAGCTTTTTTCGATAAGCGTATTTCTGGCTTAATGAAGAAAATAATCGTGATAACGCTTATTTTCGTTAAAACAAAAATATTACTTTCATATTAAATAGATAATTTTCTATATTTAAATATGATAGAGAAACTTCCTGTAGAAATTTTGGGTTCTTATTTCTTAATATGGTAAGCATGGAGCACCAAACATGGAGAACATTTATGCCTGTAATTTTCTGTATTTTTTTTCCGAGAATGCGAAATTATTTTCGCCGAACTTCCTGAAATGATAACACCATTGTATTTCTTAAAATTTATTTCACAATTACTGGTACTGTAACTATTTGTTAACTGTTTGTTAATATATTTAATTTTTCCAAATCATTGACACAATTTCCACATTCATGTTTTCTAAATTGTCTCTTAATATCTCTATTATTAAAAAGTAAAAATATCTGTACAGTTAGAGATTATAAATAAAAAGTATACGTCACAGATGGTATAATATTATAATATATATTAATGTACTATATTTATTACATATATTCAGTATTTTATATATACCTATTCAAGCTGATGGTCGATGGAGCTGACACGTGACAAGTCCGGTTTCCCAGTGGAGCGGGACCAGTATGGGCTACGTTGAATTCACAAGAGTATGCTATATACTTATATTTTCACCAATAAATGGCCGAGCGGGGAGTCGATCAGAAAGAACCGAAGTAATTACAAAATACGAAACTCTTTGCTGACGGAAATGTAAGCCTTTTTATTTAAAAGGAGTGACAGAACAGAAGAGTGAAAGAAGCAGAAATTATAAAGCTTAGGCGCAAAGCTTTACGATTTCTTCTTTGTGGTGAAAGCTAGATTTTAGAGTTGAGTTCACGTTTAGGCAAACATAGCGTAGGACTCCCTGCAGCTCTAAGATAGACTATTTAAAGAAGCTGGCTGGCAGCGGATGGATATGAGCAGCCCAAGACCGGAATGGTTGGCGCTAGATATCTAAGTCCGACAGTGACGGCGACAGGCTGGGAAAAATTTAAGCCGTCTCAAACATTAGAACGTAAATAAAAAAAAATCTCTATTACTTAGGATTTTCGAGAAATTCTCCGGTAGTACTCCCTTACACTGTCCTTCCTAGCCAACCTTCATATATGTCAAATTTCAACTTTCCAAGTTCAATAGACCTGATTTTGTTTTCAAAATATGTAAGTAATGGCTTTAATTTTTATAATTTATATTGTAGATTAACCATTCGTATCACGTTTCCTTATACAAATATATCTAGATAGGTATATCCAAATAATTACCCGCTCTTAAACTACCCCTAATATGAAAAACTCTCGTAAGTGCTGTGGACATTGAGGGTGATAAATTTATGTAAACGGCCATAAAATTGATCAGCCACTTTAGGGTTTGGGCACATTGACCCTTACAAGTTCCATTAAAATGTACGTCTGGTTGTAAATTTCTATAATAACTTATATTTCTTGTTCAGCTTTACACGTAGCTAGAGACAACCTAGGGTTTTAATTTTCAAAATATTGTTTATTATGTAGCAGATTATTAATAGTGGAGAACGGAGTGTCTTAACACTAGACTCCATCCTACTTGCGGGATACAGCGTCATTCTGAAGAAGAAAAGAAGATATAGAAGACTCAACGCCGCCCTTTTACTTATTTGCATAAGTCTACGCGCGAAATTTAATGAAAATATTCTCTAAAGTAATCTAAATATATAATAATGACACCCCCGAACTCCGATCGAACTTACAATCATTACGTTTGCAGTTCGACGCTGTTCCATTGCCTCACGAAGGCCTTACTACTTATTTATAAAAATAGAGAGGGAGAGAGAGAGCTAAATAAAAAACTCTATTCTTTATTTATTTACACACAAATACATATAAATATAAGCATCAACACATCCTTTATGTAAGAATAACAGGTCTCCCATACTAATAGCTATTGTCCTGCAAGAATGTCATGTATGCGATACATTGTTCAGCATGAATTAATATAATCGTGGAATGCGGAATGTTGGCTATACAAGTGTTATAAATGTATTTTGTTTGATATATTTTGTGTATGTATGCATGTCTGTTTGTGTTATATGTACTAGAAATAACACCTTAACCAAATTTTAATATCAGTTGTAAGCATATTTTGATTTTGTCCTGGAAAATCTAGATATTTAGAATCATTTAGTTCAGCATTCAGAATCAGTTTGATTTTGTACCCACAAATATAATTTTGAAATCGATTATTTTGTCATTTATTTAGTAAATAGCGACCCGTTTGCGACTTTGTCCGCTTGTAAATAATATTATGATTGAAATAAAATAAATGACTATAACTATAATTTTAAACCAACTACTCTAAATGTAAGCGAATTTCACTATAATACAGTAGTGAAAACTGTTTTTAGGTCGGTTAACCTGTTGAGAATAGAGTGCTCAAATACAGAGACAGACAGACAAACCGAGAAATAAACTAAAATAAATTAATATTCTTTTAGGTTTATGTGAAAACCTGACTTTGCCATTTTTTTTAATATTTATAAGTAATATTTTGAATTTGAATGAAGTTACATTTCACAGAGTTTCTAACTATGTATATTTAAGGTTAAATAAACAGCCCTTTACTTTTACATCTTTGTTACCTTTCAGTTATTAAAAGGAAACTCTATTTTATATATAATTTTAGTCAACGTTTACTATCTAGATTATTACTTATAGCTTGCAGGGAACCTTCTGTTAAGAAACTCCGTTTCCTACGAACCGCCCAATTTTCGAGACATTGAGTAGTCCAATTCAACACCGCGCTTTATCTTGTTACCAGAGCAAAAAATAAAAATCAATTTCCCCGATCATAATTCGAACCGACGACCGTCGCGCTTACATTTTAACATTAGAGAATAGTATTAGAGATACAATATTATATACATACATTTACATAGAAGTGTCCCGGAATGCCACACGTGATGCCATCGCTCACCACGAATTAGCGTAACCGCGGTAAGAACGCGAGGTATGCACGTTCATATACGAATTATGAAGGAATTTTGTAGATTTGTAAAAGGGTATTTATTTTGGGTGTAAATCCGCGTTAAATGTTGCTTGTTTATATGAATATTTAAGGGGTCACATTCAAGGGGTAATTTGGTGTTTTGTATGGTGTAATGTAATTGGTTTGACTGATTTGGGAGACGAAATTCTTTTTATTATGACTTTGTGGTACAGTTGAGAGGAATTTGATTGTATATTGTGGTTATGGGTTCTAATTTTACTTGTTTATTCATATGAATTTAGAAACGTTTAAACAGATGTCTGACAATACAAAATAAGTTGTTGTTAAATGAGAACATATGACTTGTATGTCAGAAGCGCTTAGACGATCACCATAAGGTGCGGGTTCGATATATGACGATCGATTTTTTTACATTTCTAAATATGTTTAGTTTGTAAAATGTCTCTAGAGCAGCAGGACATGCAGAATAATCGGAAACAACCTAGTTTTACGGCATTTTGTTCTCAACTTTACCTGAATTCAAGACATTGCCCTTTGAGTAGAGGAACTCAATGCCATGCTTTGTCTTGTCAAAACGGAGAAATATTCCACTGAGCCCTGATAAGCTTCAATTATTTAAAATTATTTAATATTCTAAGGGAAATTTACAAAAAAATACCTCTAAGCGTAACCCAATCTTTTACTTTATATTCATACATACATACATTGTACATAATATATTCACCATATAAAGAATATATGAAGAATTCCATTGAAAATTACACCAACCTGTATAGATCAGCGATTTTGAATAAGAATTTCGTACCGCGGCTTATGTGACCAAAGTATTTGAGATATTTTTGTTTATCATGTATTTTATATGATGCTTTAACTTCGTTGGTATTGTAAACAATTTATTGATTGAATATTTCTCTTTAATATTAATTTATTATATTAGTAGCTTGCGTGTTTTGTGTGAAACCTAATATATTTGAAGTAATATGCTGCATTAATTTGTTTTAAAAAAAGAAGGCACTGTTAGTGCATATAGTTAAATACTAAAAGTACTAAATCCCAAGTGGTTTTTAAAACGCCTAAGTGAGTTTTGCATAAATGTAGCATTTAGAAATTGAGTGTAAATTATTATTCTAAGAAACGTAATATCAAAACATCTTTGTAGTTTTACAGTTATTATACCTACCACATAGCAGAGTAGGCTGAGAGGGTCTAGTGTCAATACTCTTCATTCGCCACTTTTAGCTAAAATTCGAGATACTAAAAAAATAAAAAAAAATAAAAAAATTCGCTTCACGCTGTATCCCGCACACAGCAGGGTAGGCAGAGGGAACATAGTGTTAAGACAATCCGTTCCCCACTTTCTGCCGGATTCTGGAGGTATTGCGTGTTGAGTGGCAGAATTCAACGCCGCGCTTAACCTCGACACCAGAGCGAAGAAATGGAAATATAAATTTAAGTAAATATTTCATCTCCTCGAGTGGGGATCGGACCCACAACCAGTCGGTTTTGCAGTCACACCTCGTGCCGCTGCGCCACGACCGGCCTCAATTCAAGATACTACGTGTTTAAATTTCCATGATCTGGGGAAAAATATATTGGCCTAACTTTATTATAAAACATATGTCTGTATTGTCTTCTTCCTTCATTACTCTGTATTAATCTAAATTCATATAGTGTAGATTAATGACCGAAGCGCATGTCAATGAGAAGGTACTTTGTTTTATACTAAGAAAAGAAGATTTCTTTTGTCTTAACGGAGAACGGAGTATCTGAACACTAGTTTTCCAGGCTCTCACTGCTATGTGCGAAATACACCGTGAAGCTAAAAAAAATAGAGAGCTAAATGCCTACTATAACAACGGAAAACGGCATCAGCAACCCAGAACTTTTTTGGCAATATATAAAATTAATCAAAAATATTAAAATAAACGTTTATTTTAAAATAATGATAAAATGTTTGTAACTATTTTTCCTGTAATGTTAATGTAGTTACTTTTCCTGTTTCACACACTACTCTACTATCTTCTGTGGCATGTGAACTTTTGAATACCTAGAATAGAAAGAAGGCTATAACAGTTAAAAAAAATGAAAATTACGATATAGCATTATGTAGCTAAGTTATCAAAATCATCAAGAGAAATAATAGTAAAAGAAGTGTATTGTGTCACTAAATTATCCATGATCTTCTCAAGAAGATGCACAAAGAATATGTAAGTACCTACCTACATACATCCAGTTACTACTTTTAAAGAAGTTAGAAATTTTATTCTACAGTAAGAATAAACATGCATTTACAATTCAAACTTAAACCGTTTTTATGTCTTGGCTACTTTGAATTTATTTAAGTTCAATTTATTAAGAGCTTTCTTAGAAGGTGACCTACTTTGTGATAAAAATGAAAATCATAACAAAGCAGTTGCTTCGGGGCATTTTGTTTTTACAGTTATGTCGTCATATTTCAGTCATTTTAAATATTATTCAATGATAAATTCTTTTTAGTTTTTGTATTTTATATCTTAGTTTTAAATCAGGTCTGGTGCTCTAGGAGTTTGTGCGAAGGCTGCCCGGAAGAAGGGCCTGGAATCTTTACTGTTACAACGAATATTTAATATTTGAATGTATAGATATATTATTTATAAGATCCGATTCATTATTACTTAAGGACTAAAGTATTTAAAAAAAACCGTTTAAAAAAAAATACCTAGCGAAATTTGTGATATTTTAAATTATTTTTAATACACTAATATCATTTTATTTATTTTTTAGCTTCACACTGTATCCCAAATGTAGCAGGGTAACATCGGGGGCCTAGTGTTAAAACACTCCGCCCTTCACTTTCCGCTGAATACTGGAGGCAATACGTGTTGATTGTCGAAACTCAACGCCACGCTTTGACACCAGAACTAAAAACTGAAAATACATTTTTAACATTTCGTTACCTCGAGTGGGAATCGAACCCACAACCTGTTGCGTTTACAGTCACACGCTTGTGCCCTGCGCCACGACTGGCCTCAACCCTACTACTATTTACCTTATAAACATTATTGAACTTTTCCACTACATCAAATCAACTGCTTTCTTTAGTTTTCTTAATAAATAAGTAAACCCTAAATTATAAATAGTAGGGTATCGCCGAGACACATCGCCGGACGCCAGATGCGTCGTAGTTTATGGAAGCACTTTATTGTTATCACTTTAAAGGAGGGCCGTGACAATCCGAATCATTGCCACATAAGACATGTTTATTTCCGCCATTTTGTACGGATGACACAAAGTGAGTATATAAATATAGGTGATTTAGATAGCGAATGTAATGAATTTAGAGTTGAATGAGTTTAAAGTTCTTTAAGTTGTGGTTGTACGGTTTTATTGTGGGGATCGAGTTTTCTTTTAAATTTTTATTTTAACATTTAAATTGATTTTTTTTGAGTAAATTCAATGTCAAGAGGTATGTTTCAGATTATATTAAAATCAGTTTCATACTGCAGAGGGAGCGTAGTGTTAAGACACTTCGTTCCCCACTTTCTGCCGAATTCTGGAGGCATTGCGTATTGAGTGGCAGAACTCAATGCCGCGCTTAACCTCGACACCAGAGCGAAGTTTAAGTAAATATTTCATCTCCTCGAGTGGGGATCGAACCTACAACCAGCCGGCTTTACAGTCGCACCTCGTGCCGCTGAGCTTCTGACGACTGGCTGACGACTGGCTTCTGATAATATTGGCGTAGTGATTTCAATTGATATTATTATAAAACGCTTTAAACATATATTACAACATGTACGAAAATTAGTAAAATAAGTATAATATTTCATCTTTTATCATATTTTTTTTAACTTCACATATTTTTCAATCGTACGTGGGCATTGTTTGAGAGATCTTTAAGTTAACGACTCTATTCTCCGAAATATTCTTCCCGAATTTGAAACATTACGTATTATTTGGCGGAACTCAATAAACCGATTTGTCTCTGTTTTATATGACTGGTTAAATAGAAATAATTAATTCCTTCGAGTGTGGATCAAACTCACATCATTGCATTTACAGTCATACCGTTTCCCTCTGCACCTTGATGGTATCATTTAAAATACAGTATAATAAAATATTTTTTTATATATGATTTTGTAGCCTGGTGCAACGGCAAAGCGTTGACTGTAAACGGGACGGTAGTGAGTTCGATGTTCGTTCGAAGAAATAAATATATTTTTTCGTACTCTCGCGATGTCTCGGAAAATAGATTATGTGTGAGGAACGGAGTGTCACACCACTAGCTTCACGTCAACCTCGGATAGGTAGACGTAAAGCTAGTGGTGACTATACGCATAATACAACGTAACACAAAGAAAAATATTTCCATCTATCATTCTCCTGAAACCATTTCTCCTTAAAAGAGATACTTACCAAGAAACAAGAATATATTAAGGAAAGGAGGAAGTTCTTTATGTATTATATGGTGGTTATATAGCCAATGTCACTGAGGGCTAATCCTCGAAGCTTCAGACAGACTTCCTGCATAGTCTCATCGTCTGCGGTCTCTCAAATGACACTTCGAAATGATGAATCAGCGAACTCGTATAACCTTTTAGCTTGTACGTGCCTAGCTCAGACAATATTGAAATATAAATACATTTTGATATATTTATGTAGTAATTTTTATGAATATATTTTATTTAAATTCTTCCTTTTCTATATTTATACATATAGACCTTGTGATTGTAACGGTTGTGGGTTCGACTCCTAGTCGGAGTAATGAATTAGTTTTATCTCCTCGCTCCGTTAATAAGATAAAGCGTGAAGTTTCGCCATCCAACACAAAATGTCTCAAAAATTGGACGGTACATGAGGAATGGAGTGTCTTAGCACTAGCTTCTGTGTGCCTATCCTGCTATATGCGGTATACAGTGAAGCTTTTACTTATCCAAATTTTATCTACTTACACCTACCTTTTTTGCGGTAGGCCGACAAAACTTATATTATTAGTGTAGATAGGAACTCTCTGCTTTCCACTTTCTGTACATTTCACTCATTATATAAATTTTAACATGAAGTTAACAATTTTCATCATCTTCTTAGAAAGCATTAACCTTGACCGTTGAAATGTAAAATGTGCTAAGGTTCTCATAGGCCTGTTAGTTAAAAAAATGATGGGCTCTCTTGTATAGAAGAAATTTAATCAAAATTTTGCTAATATTTCTCTTGAAATTAATGTTTGAAAATTATTATAACTTGTTACGAGGACGGCGATTGTCCCTGCATTTAAGTATTTTGTCTTTGGAGTTAAAGTATGGGGCTTTATAATGTAAATACGAATGAAAGTGATAATTGTAGGTTCAATCCCATCTATTAAAAGTAAGATAAAGTAAAATACTTTTTAATGTACAACAGGCAAGTACATAGTATCTAATATTTTTTTAGTTTGTTGTTGCGTATTATACCCACATGTAGGGCAGGGAAGGCATAGGGGACCTGGGAACTTGGCCTAAGACACACCGTTCTATTAAACACTTCCGTTCTCCATTTTCCGCTGAATTCTCGAAATATTATAGAGAGGCTAGTTGAGTAGTGGAACTCAACGTCATGTTACCAAAGCGGGGAAATAAAAAAAAACATTCCTCCAACTGGGAATCAAACTGTGGCGTTGACTATCGCACGTTTGTGCCCCTGAGTCATGACAACATCAAATATTCAGTCAGTAGTGTCAGTCTTTCGGATAATAGGCTATAGATAGTTGTTGTTTCCTATAAACAACTTCCAAGAATTAATATTTAAATTATTTAATAGTAGTAGCAGTAGTATTTGAGACGCGACATTCAGATTCCCACCTAATAGCCTGATGTCCAATCAACCATTTTTACAGCCATTTTGCTATGCATTACATTGGAGACTGTTAATTCCGAATTTTATGTAGTAATCGTAAAAAGGGATTAGATTTTTATAGAGAGCCATGAAAAAATCATTGCGCTAGAAATGTTGTCGTTAAAGCTGTGGTACGTACAAATACTTATGTAAATAGCGGATGTATCTTAAATAATACTAACTCGAACTGTGGCTTTACCCGCTCAAGCAAATGGAAATAACTAAGAGTTGTTCAACGTGGTCTCGGACATTCTATTTCTCTTGTTTTTGTATCATTTTGTTAACATTACTTTGCACCCTATTGGCCTATAAGCTTTCTCAATAAAACTATCAAACATATCAATAATTTTTACACTGCGAACCTGATATTAATAATAAACAAAACAAACAGTTCGTTCGATATGAAATCGAACGAATATTAGTTATTAATAATATTGAAATGGCTGTCAGTGATTGCAAAATAACCGTGTTTTTTCAAGAGCATATAAATAATTTTAAAATCTGTGTCTGTCTTTCCACTTGTCCGGGTTGATCTCTGGAACAATTGAACTGATTTTTAACTGATCCCCACTGGATTATAGAGCAGCATATAGCTTACTATTTATCCGCGTTTGCCTATTTAGATAGATATGAAAGTATATATTTATTAAGTTTGTAGCTAATAGTGGCGCAGGGGCACAAGGTGTGACTGTAAAACTGACTGGTTGTGGGTACGATTCCCACTCGAGGAGATGAAATATTTACTTACATTTATATCTCCATTTCTTCGCTCTGGCGTTGAGGCAAATCGCGGCATTATTCCGCCACTCAACAGGCAATGCCTCCAGAATTCCGCAGAAATTGGGGAACAGAGAGTCTTAACACTATGTTCCCTCTGCCTCCCCTGCTGTGTGCGGGATACAGCGTGAAGCTGATTTATATATTTTTTTCATTTATTAAGTGTATAACAGCATACATAACCTTAATGCTCTTAAAAAATATTCAATAAAAAAGATCGCGGCGCGGGGTGCCGCTAGTGTTAGTAAAAATATAGATAATTTAATGTTGGGTTAAAATGACTCTCATTCGATCTCGCCTTACTGAATAACTATAATGAAAATTTTACTACTGTTATTTGCGCTCATTCCAATGATATAAGATAGAATTTATTTCCAATGATATAGAATATTAATAGTTTAGGATTTAAGTAAATTATGGCATCAATATTTTTTTTATTCATAACTGTAGGTGCAGTTGTGAGGTTGTATAGCTGGTATGCAGTTTTGTGTTTTGTATATTTTGCGTGTTATTAAAAATAAAATATATTAAAATGTATATAATTTTGTTTATAATGTTATTTAGATAAGGAGGTATAAGAATTGCTTTACTTTAATATTGAAATTTAAAATTGTTTAGTTTTAAATGTATGTCAATGTAAGTAAATACTTATATGTATATATATTCTGTAAAATGTTATTCAGTAAGCAGTATGTATAAAAATTTAAATAATAAAATATCATATATTTATCCCAAAATTTGAACCCACACTTCTTAATTATAGATTTAGTACTTCCATTTAACAAATAAAACAGACAAAAACAAAAATCTCCATTTTACATCTGCCCCCACAATCAAACTGCCTACAAAAACCATTTTAAAATGACTAAACTTGTCACGTAGTGTCATCGAATAATGAAATTACATCCATGCATTATTCATACAGCTTGCCTACTTATCTAAAACTTTCCATAGCGAGTACGTACGGCCAGTCCGAACTTTATTGAATAACTGATGACCAGGCGAAGTTGGTCGTACCTTGTCGCTCTTTGCATAAACAATACTTATTTAAGGATTTTCAAATGCCTCTCCAGTAAATAGAATGGAGTTTATATTTTTAATTAGCTATCTAGAAGTTTATAATTAATTTCCTTGGAGATTTCTATTAATTAGTTGTGCTTTTAATGTTTTATATATAATATTATGTATAAAAGAGGACACAAGAGTAAGGATGTCGTTGCGCAGCGCACTGTCAACGTGATGGTTGTGGGTTTCATTTTCTATCGGAGGGATTAGTTATTTTCATTTTTCCGTTGAAGTATGAAGATAAAGTAAAGCGTTGAGTTCCGCCGCTGAGCCTACTATGTCTCGAGAATGTTCCGGACTGTGGGGAACATTAAGATCCAGAGGGATAAGATGCAGATTAATCTTAATATGAGGTTTATTTCAATTTACAAGGTCAAAAGCTATATGTATAGTCTTAGTGTGCAGTTCCTTTAAAATAAGAAAAGAAACTTAAAGTGAAGAACGGAGTGACGTGAATTTCTTTGATTTATGCATACTCGTATGTATAATCGAGCGTATAAAAATTATATATAAACCAATTTTTGTTTTTATTCTTATACATGCTGTAGATATTCTATTGACCAGAAATAGCATATTATTAAATATTCGTTATAAATTTGATATGACATCGTGGGCGCTTAGGCGTTATTTATGGTGGTTACAAATTAAAATTCTGTTTGAAGAAATGTTGACATTTTAAATATGTATAGGTATTTTTAACGGTTAGGGTAGTGTGATGCCCATGGTGCCTATGTGTTGTGCCCATCAAGATGCAGGGTGAAGAGCTCGGAGCAGTTCCCTTGACTTGCGCTATAAGAACCTAGGTACCGCCTCTATATAGTTTTGGGTATCTATCTAACCAATTAGTAAATTAACTTAGATGTAATGATGATAATAGTAATAATCTTCCATTTAAAAAGCTAAAAAAATCGTATTTTAATAATAAAAGCAAAATATTGACATGACTCTCTTTCGCTATCAAGTTTTCACATTATACTGTGATAAAACTACTTCATAATAAGTTCATATTTGTATTTTTGTGACGTCATAAGTATACCTTATGAAAACAGAACAAAAAATTACGTTGCATTTTTTCTACTTACATTTGCAGTCCAAAAGTAGTAATTAAAAAATCAGCTTCACAGTGTCCCGCTCACAGCGGGGTAGGTAGTGGGAACCTAGTGTTAACCCACTCGGTTCCCCACTTTCCATCAAATTCTGGAGGCATTGCGTGTTGAGTGGCGGAACTCATACTCAACTATTTAGTAGTTTCTTAATATTTTTGTGAAATCGTGATGACCCCATGGACCGTATGTATGAAGAGGTTGATGACAGTGGTCCCTTGACCAGACGCCGAGAGCGGTTTATAAAGAACGTGGCACTCGCGAAGAAGGTAAAAAAAAACATAATTTAATAATAACATGATAATAATAACTTTCTCAAAGCAACTATTACATACTTATCGACAAGACAGAACCTAGTGTTAAGACACTCCATCCCTAACTTTCCAAATAGTGTCCTAATTCGAGTAACAAATTCGACTCTACATATTTGACAATTTTCACAAACCATACAGAGTAAACCAGTTCGCGGTTAATTACACAGTGGGCTTATTGTGACGTCATAAACAAATCAAACGGCAATCCCGCGTAACTACGTCCGCGGACGGCTCTACACTCTCCCTGATGATATATTACGAAATAACCACCTATTTACTTAATTTGTTGGTTTAGAATATGTATGAATTTGATTTTATATGAATTTTGCGTTTAATTATGTTTCGTTATGATTATGTAGTGATAGTAGCATGTCTGATTAGAGAGAGTACGGATTCAAATTCGAGGCATTGTACTTCTATGCTTATATTACAAAGATAAAGAGATTAAGCTTAGTTATGGCGCAGGGGCACACAGTGTGACTGCAAACCGAAGTCGTGTGTTTGATCTCCACTCGAGGAGATATAATATTTGTTTAAAATTTATATTTTCATTTCTTCTCTCTGGTGTTGAGGCAAAGCGCGGCGTTGAGTTCTGCCACTCAACACGCAATGCCTCCAGAATTCGGCAGAAAGTGGGGAACGAAGTTTCTTAACACTAGGTTCCCTCTGCCTATCCTGCAGTGTGCGGGATACAGCGTGAAGCTGATTTATTTATTTTATAAAGAGATTGTTCAGTTGAGCAAAAATGAGGGGTTTGTTAGGTTCAGAAACTACTAATGTGAATTGATAAAATCATATACACGATTCTTAGTTTTTACCATTTGTTCACGGGGTCCACGTGTTTCTATATTATTTTACATTTGACAATTGTAATACATACATTAATAATACAGGATAGAAAGCAGAATAATATATTCTAATATAGTTATAGATAGTAATTATATAGAGTAATGGTCAAGTTTCAAGCTCGTGCTTTGTTAACATTTTACCATTTTAAATATATTTAATTGTGAGAAAAAAAAAGAAATACGAATATTAATTATCATATAATATATATGTACATATTTAAGTTGTCGTACTATGAATGTTTTAATTTTGACAACCTCGTCAAGCGGCTCGTTGGTCTAGGGGTATGATTCTCGCTTTGGGTGCGAGAGGTCCCGGGTTCAAATCCCGGACGAGCCCAAGCTTTTTTAATTTTTTTAAAGCACTTTTATTTATTTTGACATTACGCTAAGATGTAATTTATTTTATTTACATTTTATTTATTTAATTAAAATATAGAATATCGTATTTTCAACATTATTTTTTTTAAATTAGTCGAAATTTCTTACAACATTTGATATCGTTGTCAAAACACACATCTGCATCGAAATAATTTCTTAATCAAATAGATGTATAATATTTTTCCAAACTATATTAGATTTTGGAAATATTTATGACAATTTATTTTTGGAAAGGTGAAAGTAGAAGTTTCTTTAATTTAATGATTAATTTATTTTAGCTCGACACTATATCTTGCACTTAGAGTGCAATATGCAGAGGGAACCTAGTGTTGAGACTAACATTCCGTTTCCCACACACTGCCCAATTTTACAGATATTACGTGTTGAGTGGCGGAATTCTACCCCGCGCTTTGTCATGTTACAAAAGTTTGAAAATGAAAATAATGAATTCTTCCGAGTGGAATAGGATGTAAACTAGAAATGAAGTGATTTTTTATTAATAATTTTTTACTATCCATCTTACAATAGGCTGGATTACTACAATAAACAACGAATAGAAATTAATATTTTTTATTTCACTATCTCAGCACTATGTCTGCTGGCTTCATTAAAAAACTATAAAGTTCATTCACTTTTAACCTTATACAAGTATAATACAATTTTTATAACAATTACTTCACGTTTTCTCCAGCTTTTCCCCCTAGTTGCTTTGTCAGCAGAAACGAGGCTCTATAACCCCTGCCCTTGAAGTACTTATATGATACTTAAGTCCCCTTAGCTAGGGGGAAATTAAAATTCCTAAAAATAAGTAGTCAGCGTTCGTAACCTGCTAAACAAGTTATCCCTAATTTGGCAGAAAGTTAAGAACAGAGGTTCGTTGTTATATTATTGTAGGCTATTATCGGTATATTCTTTTATGATAATTATATTATATTTTATATTATAGATCTGAAGACTTTTTTTGTTTGAAAGTGCTAATCTCAGGAACTACTGGATTGTATTAACATATAATTTTTGTGTTGGGTAGTTTATGTTTATAATAAATAAATATATAAAAATAAAAAATAAAAATCTTTTATTTTCAAGCAACATAGACTTAAGTTGTACAATGGTTAGTACAATGAATTACTTAAGAACTATGTTAGTAAAGTAGTTTAGTTTATACATTTGTCCATATTCCAAGTCAATACGATTTGGAAATTTAGATTCGTGCTGTATACCGCATACCTGAAGCAGGAAAGACAGAGCACCACCACTAGTTAACACTGGTTAAGATGCTCTGTTTACTCACTTTCTGCACATTGCTTGTTGAACTCAACGTCTCGCTGCGTCTTTACAAAAGAGAGCAAATAAAATAGTCTATTACTCCTTTCCATTTCCGTCAACAGTCAGTTACTGTTAGTACAATTCTTTAGTTTGACAATGTACCCCTAAAAAAGCAGAGTAGGCAGAGAGAACCTGGGAGCATAGTTAAGACACTCCGTTCTCATTATGATAATTTCGTTCTCCACTTAATGCCGAACTCTGGAAAAGAAAGAGTAAGTAGCGGAACGCCGTGCTTTGCCTCGTTACTAGAGCGAGGAAATTGAAATATTCACTAATTCATTTCCTCGGGTTGGAATCGAACTCACAACCTGTCGCGTTTACAGTGGTACGCTTGTGCCCCTACGTCACGACTAGCCTCTATAATATAAGTACCTATCTACTTATTATAATTTATGAGGCTTTTCACAGTTATCGTACTTTTTACGAGTACTAGTGCTTAGAAACGCTATTATAGATGTGTTCCAGGCTATAAATTGTATAGAAATTTCTTTACAGTACTCACTGCGTGGGAGTAGCAACATTCTAGTCAATAAGGAAAGTTGTCGGAGTTACGTTACTAGTTTTAGTGGTTACTACGTTATGCAGGATAAGATGTGAGACGGCTGTAATTTAAATTATAATGAAATATTTGATTTAGTTTATAGTAGGTACATGTGGGGATATTTTAGCCTTTTCACCCAAAAGACTCCGCTTTTCGTCCGTCTGTTTGTCAGCAGGCTGTATGCCATAACCCATGATAGTCGTGAGAATGTTCAATTTTTTTACCGATGATGTATTTTTGATTTTTTCCGAAGGAGTTCTGGTCCACGGATCATGGATACAAACATATTTCTCATACAAGGATATGTTATTGGATCGAAAACGAACCTTGTCAGGCATTATAGTGCGAATCCTCCCTTATACTGCTCATAGTTGGATAGGCAGAAAGCACCTAATATATGTTGCTAAAATCCTATTTCGAGTGGTGGAAATCAATTTTGCGCTTTTCTTAACAAGTGCTACCTAGAATAGAGAAATGAAAATAATTTGAAATACAATCATACTTCCGAGTGCGGATTGGACCTTCACCAATTGCGTTTACCCTGAGAAATTCACACCAAAACCTGAAATATATCAATTTGTTATCTCAATTTTTTCTAATAAACGACTGTATCTTTTACAAATGTATAGAACATAATATATAAAATGAGAAAATGCTAGTGAACTTAAGACTGGCTGCCACATCTGCTACACATTTAAGCAATGTATGACATCAATATGGCAGTCACAGCATTTGCCCTTTACTTCCACAAAGATGAAGGAGCAAACACTTGTCGTTTCTTTCTCTCCCGCGCACCGCAGCATCCCGATCTCTGTCTAGGGTCGACCAGAATTTTTCCGAGCCGTTAGGTGATACCCTCACGAAAATGAGTAGAACATGCTTAGCGTCGAATGAAATCATTTGTTTTCATCTACATAATAGAACGTTTTTTGTAATGGTCTGCACTTTTTTTAGGGTGTTTTGTAAGATATTATACTTGTTTCTAGTGGTATTTTAGTAGCGTTATACTTTATTTTAGGTCATCGTGGTGATAGAGCACAGCTAAGACTAATAAGCATGACGGTTGTGGGTTCGAAGTTTACTCGGGGGAATAAAAAAAAGAATATTTTAGATATTTCCTCGCTTTGGTAACGGGTTGAGTTTTACCACTCAACATGCAATGACTTCAGAATTCAGTGGAAAGTGTTCCACATTGAAAAAGCCTCCATTGGAGTGGAAGTCTTAATATTAGGTTCCCAAGATCTCTCTGCCTTCCCTGCTATGTTATTCGTCTATATATTTATTCGTCTAAATATGATTATAGTGAGCTCAAGTTTTGTGACAAAATAGTTCATTTGTGTGATTGAAAAATTACCAGCGTCAGGTTTCCTGAGGCAGAGAGGAGCTGCTGCTGAATTTGGTGGTTGAATTCTACTGAGATGACTCTCATTCACGCTGGTCCTGAAGAATGGGTAGCGTACATTTTTCCATTTTTATTATAAGTTTATAACTACATATTTCATCACATAAGTACCTACAAGTTTTTACAAAATTTAAGCACTAAAGGCCACTAAAAGAGTGAATGAGGAGCGCCATATTAGTCAAGCCAGACAAGTTGTGGTTGGTCGAGCGACAGGTATTGATGACGTCATCGCTCACGACCAATCCCCACTCCGCTTAACTGATTTCAGTTCGGGTTAGGAATTCAAATTTGCCTGAAACTAATATTGGGCTAACTCGTTTGAAATACTATTTTAGTATTGATTTTGTATATATGTACGAGTATGTATGTATGGTAACAACTATTGTATTGGATTTAAGCGATTATTGGTGAATGTGTTTACTTTTAACTTTAAAGTATGGTCTATGTTGATACTAAATATATAAACCTAGACAATGATACAAAATATATATTTTTTAATTATAATTATTAAAATATTAAGCTTCACGTTGTATCCCGCAGAGGGAATCTAGTGTTAAGACACTCCGTTCCCCACTTTCCGCCGAGTTCTGGAGGCATTGCGTGTTGAGTGGCGGAACTGAACGCCGCGTGTTGTCTCGACAAAAAATGAAAATATAAATGTAAATAAATATTTTCCCACAACCAGTCGATTTTATAGTCACACTTTGTGCCCCTGCGCCACGACTGGCCTCTTACAGTATTATGGTATAGTATATTTTATAGATATATTTTAAATTAGCTTCGTAGTGTTTTTCGCGTGTAACAGGGTAGGTAGAGGGATCCTTTTTTTAGGGAGGGATTTTTTTAATAATAATACTATACTCGTAACTATAAAATAAGTATATATTTACACCAATTTTATTAGTAATCGACACTTGAACGTTCAGTGGACTGTGCAAGTAATACATCAGAATTAGCGGTGATTGGCGGAGTGATGACGTCATCAATATGTAACTGCCACCCGCATGACCGCTATGAATAACAGAGCTGTGCGAATTTAGTTTTGAATTTTGTATTGACAAATGAATGAAAAATGTGTAATGCTACAAAATATTGGATGTAGTTTTAAATGAATAGTAAATTCGGGTTGCGGAACAGCGTCTGATTGTAAGGGCGACGGTTGTGGGTTCAATTCTTATTTGAGGAATTACTTATTTTCATTTTCTGGCTCTGGTATCTGGGTTTAATTCCGCGTTAATAACATGATCTCGAAAATTTCACAGAGAGTGAGGAACAAAATGTGGGGGAAAGCAAAGTGTATTTTTACACAAAATCTAACGTGAAGATAAAAAAACAAATATAAATTTCCTCTCGTCAATATTGTCGTGGCGTAGGCAGTTGTGGGTACGAATCCAAAATAAAATTTCCTAGATTTTAAGTAGTGTTAAGAGGTTACATTATTTAAATATATTGAATAATATAAATACATATAGCAACTAGTCATCGTTTCTATCATTTATCTAAACTAATATAAAAATATATTCTTAATTGCTCAGGCAGAAAAAAAATATTACATTACATCGTTTTTAATTTATGGGGCATAATGTGTTGGGTTCTAATAAGATAGACCCGATCACCGGATTCAAATCTACGACCTATGAAGTTGTGCTGTGTTCTGTGTATAGGCTTTAGAAGAAACAATAATAAAATATTAAAAACTATAATAGTGCTGTAGTTGTAAAATTTTCAATTTGTTATTTCGTTATAACACACAGTGTTTCAACCCAAATCACATAAACGTATTCAGTTCTAGTGCGGACGTGCGAATAAGCGATGAATATTAACTCTATATTTTGCTATTTTAACACAATTTTTATTCGAAATTTTAATTATTTATACATTCGGGTGGTACGTTTATGTACGGCACTTAAAAATTTATAATATTAGATTTTCGTTTGTATTAGTAATATTTTCATATTTTTGATTAGATACATTGAACAATCTATTTATAACATTTGTACACAAAATCGTTTTAAATTTTAACAAAACTTGATCGTTTGTCCAAATTTTATTATTTTTCTCAAAAACTCTATTTTCCAGTTCATGTAGACAAACAGAAAAAGAAAAAAAACAAGTAGACACAAGAAAAGAACTTAGGGTCAAAACACTCGTCGCTCCGCTCTTCGTCTAAATTAGAAACATTGCGTGGCAGGGTAGACATAGAGAGCCTGGGAACCTAATGTTAAGAGACTCCGTTCCCATTAAAATATCTTCCCTACCCTGTCATGTGCGGGATACAGCGAGAAGCTAACAAAAAACGTTTTGTTTTATACTATGTAACTATTATTTCTTACAAAAATCTTTTCCCGTATATTTATAAAGACGTATTTAACAAGCTTTTTGCATCCCCTACAACCTAAATGGGAAACGTTAATATATATAGTATTTTTGCATTCTATTTTTTATTTTCATGTGTGACACACGTGTTCTTAAATTAACAACAATTTTATGGAGAACTTCAACTATTTACCACAATATTACATTAAATAATAATCTGATTTCAATATTTGTTAATTTGTCACTCAACACGCAATGCCTCCAGAACGGAGGAAAGGGGGAACGGAGTGTCTTAATACTAGATTTCCTCTGCCTACCCTGCTGTTTGTGGGGTGCACCGTGAAGCTGATTTACTTTATTTTATTTAATAATAAAAAACTATATATATATTATTTTCTTGAATTATTTAATTAAATATTGTAGAAGAATTTTCGAAAAAGTTGATCAACTGTTAGCTTATGGATTTGAACGAAATAAACATTTTAAATTTACAACTTGTGACAGAGGTTACTAATATATATATTTTTAACATTCAAAATTTATTAACATTCATACTACTATTATAAATGTCATAGCAACTCTGTCTGTCCGTCCGTTACTCTTGGATGGCTGAATCGATCCTCTTTTATTTTCATCTTTCAAATTTTAACGTCAAGAAATGACAAGGTTTTTTGTGGAATGTAATGTCAATTAAAAAACATTTCATTGAAGCAAAGCATGATTAGTATCGTACTTTAGTGCTTATTTTTTTTGTTTACACTGTATCTCGCACATAGCATGATAGGCAGAAGGAACCTGGGCAAAGTAGTGTAAAGACACTCTGACCCCAGACACTTCCGTTCGTTGGCGGAACTCAAAGCCGCGCTTTGCCTAGTTATCAGAGCGAAGAAATTGAAATATTAAATATTTCGTCAACCCGAGTGAAAATCGAACCCACAATCGTCGTGTTTACGTCTTCTTTATGTAATCTAATGGGCTTTTTTATTTGAAATTCTTTATTTGGCCAAATTACAATTTAAATATATGTACATACATTTAAGAATATTTTTTTTTGTCTTAGTATTGCACTGAGCTGTTACAATTTTTACCGAGGGCCAAGTTTTCTCTTTTAATAATTAATTTCTTAACATTTTAATATTTAAAACTTTAAATAAAATAAGACCTGAATAGATCAATACAAAATTTTATAAATATTTTAAATATTTTTTTTGCTTTTAATAGATTTATTCTCGTAGTAAAGGATTTTTTTAAATTTTTCAGGGTAATTTTTTTGTTACAAAATTTATGGGGACCACCTTACCCCTCTCCATTTGTCCAGGCCCTTGCTCTCCTTCTCTCTCAATTCCGACAATATTACATATGTCACAATAATAACCTCGGTTTATTTAAAATCAGTTAATAATAAATATACTCGACAGCATCTCACGTTAAAAAAACGTTAAATCAGTGGTAATCTCGATACATAGTCACACTGGCGTCTCGCCAGACACTATTCATCTATATTAATGTTTTTGAATGAGAGCGCAAAAAGTTTATGCGTAATGTTTAAAACGCAGATAAATTGAATTACGTTAGTGATTGCTTGCTTTATATTGCTTTTTTTATATTTGCACGTCCTCACCCCTAGTATTAGGGATGGTGTTAAATCACTTTTGTTCTTTATTTACTGTCTATTTAGAGAAATTTATTAATTTTAAAAGTGACAGATTTATTAATAGTAAGGCATAAAAAGCTTATTCTTACTGTATCGTGGATTCATTAGATGATTTTTTTTTATTTCCTGGTTTTAGTAGCAAGACAAAATGCGGTGTTAAGTTCCGCCATTCAGTAAACAATGTCTCGAAATTTGGATGGTATGTGGGGAATGGAATGCAACATGTTCATCTTCATGCAAGAAGAAATTATACTTTAAACTCTTACATTACTAATCAACATTAATCTATATATTAATAATTATTATTTACTTATTCAAATTATGTGAATAAAAATGTTAAAAAGAAATTACGATCCTTAAAAAAAAGAAGTTTAACAAGCGTTTCAAGTAATATAATGCCAAGTATATATGGCCATAAATCTGACCCTAGTTTACATACTATCCTTCCCCACTAATGGGGTTGCCAAATTACCTATCTATTTAATTTCCCGTACGGGTAAACGAATTAGGCTGGCAACTTCGTAACGAATTTAACTTTGAACTGTTGATTCATATGATGCTCCTTACTTTTTTATTACTGGTTTCCCACCCTGGTTTTGCCCGGTTGAATAAAAAGGGATTTATTTTAAGCATTGCGTTTTATAATATTTATAAGAACTGGTCAAGAGTGAACCATTTTCAGGTATGTAGATCAACGGGAAAGTACAACATATAAAAGTTGACAAACTCAAGTTTGCGGGCGTATGCATTCATTTTGTATTTAATGAACTACAATCATAAGTTTGTAATAGTATTTATCTTATATAAATATAAATTTCCATTTTGTAATTTTTTTCCTTTATTTGTACTGCAAATTTTCACTTCTTGTCAAATTTTATAAGTGTTTACAGAAACTACCTTATTTTAGGTATAGATTAGGTCTAGATTACGCGGCGAATAAAGTTGACAAACTTAAGTTTTGACTCATTTTGTATTAAATAAACTACTAATATAAATTCGTAATGGTTTTTTTAATTAAATATCTATAAAATTTCATTTTTTTTCTTTATTTATATGTAAGTTCTCACTATGTGAAAAATTTCTTAACTGATTACACGTCGAATTTAATAAAATATGAAATTTCTATTATATTAAATTTAGTTTACTTATTTTTAGGACAACAAAAAAATGTAAAGGCAGACAATATCAAAAATATACAACAGAAAATGTTTTAGTGTCAAAAAAATCCAAGAAAAAAACATGTATTTCCTTTGGTTCACACTACATCTCGCCTTCCATTTCCTATTCAGTTTTCGAGATTTTTTTGTTATCGGAAAGAACACATGAAAATTGTTCATTCCCCTGAGTTGGTTTTGAATCCAAAATATAGTCAGACGCGGTGCCGATGCGTCACGACGGCGTCAATGAGTGGTTAAGTGAATTTAGAAACCGGAATATTAAAATAGCAGACAGACAGGCAAATTCTATTTATGTGCAGATCACGATAGTATTTGAATCGATTATATATTTTTTCAATCTTTTATTGGGCGCAATGACCGTCTGGCCCTCATGTACTATAAAAAAATAGGATTTATTTTAGTGAATCCTTTTTGTTTACATAATTTTTAAATGGCTCGTAGACCATAGTGGGACTGTGTGACTTGGTCTATTTTGTATAGGCTTGACACTTGCACGTGGAAATAATAAAATAAATTTTAGTATCTATAGGTATAATAAAGTAAATTTTAGTATCCTAACTTTAATAAGATAAAACTCAGCGTTGAGATTCGCCACTCATTATTGTTGAACATATGTGAAGAATTTGGGCGGAAAGTTAAGGACGAAATGTCTTCTGTCTGTCAGTCTCTGTTTTTATTTTTACTCTGCTATTTGCGGGATACAGAGTATTAAGTGGTCGTATTCAATTCTGTAGATGTGATTTATACTGTACAACCATTTAAGATTTAGAATCTAACCGATAAATGCATTTTTCTATATTTACAATCTAATAATCAAAGAAAGCAAAATATTAAATTTAAAGTTTCTAAAACCCCTACGATCGACATTTGCATCAAACTTATTGGGCGCCAGTGATTCGGCGGTTTACCCCCTACATGGTGTTGTTGTAAACAATTCAATTTACACGCTGACATTTCAAAAAATTTCAATATATTGAAATAAATTTATTTTAATCACGATAAGTCAAAGCAAGCAAAATTAAATAAAACTTGAAAAGTTTTATAATTTTTAACTTTTTCTTGAAGAAATTAATTTAAATATTTTTTATATCTTTTTATGACATGCATAACATATGTAAGTACATAAAACAATTAAAAAATTAAGCAGTTATCTTTTGTTACATTACAGGACCTTCACGTTTTTTATAAGATACATTTACCCTTAAAAAAGTGATCCATCTCTAAATATCTTTAAAACAGTTTTACTATTAAAAATAGGCGTTTTATGTTCAAAATGTAATTTTTTAAGATACGTCAAGTTAATTTTGAGTTTGTGTTGTTTTGAACCGACCTAAAAAAAGAGGACACTTAATTATACATTTCATGCTTGTCCACCGATTTGTGAACTGATCTTAAAAAAAATATATTATTATATTCGAAAACTTTAATTGCTGATGTATGTTAGTAATATTTTTTTAACCGTGACACACATATTGAGAAATCACTATATATTGGTAGTAGATAATTTGTGGATTTCTGAAAACGGAAGAGACTATTATGGGTTTCCGTTACAAAATACATATTCTATTGATATGATGAAGAAGATTTTTGATAGATCAAATTCACCGGATATTGGGTCATTAAAATAACTATTAATTTGTAAATACAAATTTTGCAATGAAAAGTTTGAGGATTTTTTTTATATTTAAGGAGAATATTAAACTGGTGGCAATTAATAGCACGTCTGGCGTAACTAGATTGAACTGATAATGAAGTCATCAAGTGAGGAACGGAGTGTTTTAACACTAGGTTTCTTCTGTTTAATCTTCTGTATGTGTGAGACAGCGTGAAGCAATAAACCAAAAAAATAAGATTCCTTGCAAAAGGCTTTGCTTCGAGCGTTATAATAAAGAAAAAGGTAGAACAAGATTACATATAATACCTATGTAAAATTTCATGAAGGGTTAAATAGGGATGAAGTCGGGACGTTGGAGGCATAGCTTTTTATGTTAGGTCTTATATGGGAGCTACGTATGATCTGTTACGTGTGTAAATATTTCTACAATATATATTTCTATTTGTACTGAAAATATTTATTAGTAAAATAGATAAATGGATTTAATAAAACGCGAAGTTTTTTTTTTTAAAGAATTAAATACATATTTAGCATGTGTATATTTTAATGAATAATCTTAACTTTGTACTAAAGTTGAAATTTAAATAAATAAATCGGCATCACGCTGTATCCCACACACAACAGGGTAGACAGAGGAAACTTAGTATTAAGACACTCCGTTCCCCACTTTCCGTCGAATTTTGGAGGCTTGCGTGTTGAGTGGCGGAACTCAACGCCGTACTTTTGCTTGGACACCAGAGTGAAGAAATGGAAATAATAATTTAAATAAATATTTAATTACCTCGAGTGGAGATCGAACCTACAGTCAGTCGTGTTTACAGACACACTTTGCACCTCAGCTTCAGTCACTGGTCTATAGTTACTGAAGAATCTAAAATAGGGAATACTTTTATTGTGAGGAAGTATGAAGTTATTTAATGAGTTGAAACATTCCATTATACAATTATTACATTTTAAATGAACCCGTTTAACCGGGTGGATCGCGTATACTTAGAATTATAGATTTTTAGAAATCCTTCGTTTTGAATACTTTGCAATAGTCCTTGGTCACACGTGGTGGTGAAGAGACATTTGTCTGTCAATTGATGTAATTATTATATCCAACTACAGTCAACTGTGGAGTTGTGGGTGTGAGTTTCCAACCGTCTTCTTCATTAAAATTGGAAATTGGAATCTTTATACGCCATTAATTCCATAAAAAATAAAAATCTTATCAATTTTAACATTGCCTGTAGAATTATACTTTTTTCCATATTATATTAAAGTAAAATAAAAGCCAAGCAAAAGCGAAGCAAGCAAGTCGTGGCGCAGGGGTACAAAGTGAGAATGTAATCGTGACAGGTTGTGGGTTCGATTCCCAGTCGAGGAAGTATATTTATTATTTCCATTTACTTCACGCTGGTGTCGAGTCAAATCACGATGTTGAGTCTATCCAGCACTCGGAGTAAAAATGGGGAACGGAGTGCCTCCTCTGCCTACCCTGCTGTAGGCGGGAAACAGCGTGACGGTAAAATAAGATAAAGATTAACACAATTTTTTTTAAATATATCAAACAAGGTACAAACGATAAATTGATGCGAACAAAACTCACATTATTACCTCACGAAAACCCCTCAAATTCCTGTGTTGTAAGCCGCTTAATTCAAATAATTGTTAACGTAATCTGTCCCTTTATTTTATGGCACAATCCCACCCTGTAATTAAGGGTATTGAGATAAAAATGACCGAAAAGTCCCCTTTGGCTATGAAAAATTACCATCTAACGTTATTTAGGTACAATTACACTTTAATTGGAGTTCCATTTAGTGTACAAACTGCTGGTTCTTTTAATCTTTTTAAATAACAGTTTTCTTTTCTTATAATTGTGTTTTATTCTGAGGAAATGAAATATTTAATAGTTTCATTTCTTTGGTACGGTGTTGAGGTAAAGCGCGGCGTTGAGTTTAACCACTCAACACGCTCATGTCTCTAGAATTCGGCGGAAAATGAGAAACGGAGTGTCTTAACACTAGGTTTTATTAGGTCTGCCCTGTTGTGTGCGAGATACAGCGAAATGAAAAAAAAAATAGTTTCATCGTCTTTTCTGACAATTATTATTTGATAATGTTGTTGGGGACCTTTATTAATGTAGTACAACTCAAAACAATGATTTTTTAATATTTTGTCTGTCTGTCTGTCTCTCTATTTAACTGGACTCACATCCGGACCAGCTCAACCGATTATTTTATGGGGCTGAACTGATTATTCCCGTTTTGGTAAAACAAAAAACGTTCCTTATCAAGTAATATCTCGAATTCAGGCAGAAGGGGAAGAATAGTGTTTTGACACTACATTTCTCTGTCTACACTAATGTATTCGAGATCAAAATGAAATATCTAACATCTAAAAAGTAGATGTAAAAACATCTTACACTTAAAGCTAGATGAAAACACGAACAACTGACATTTTCAAATTCTTAAGACGTGCCTCCGTATGTAGAGCAGTGTGTCAAGTCAGTTGCATAATGTTCCATATAATTTTTTAGTCTATTAGTGGACCTTTTACATATATTAATAATAATTAATTGATTCTTCAGATTAATATAGTGAATAATAATGAATTTTTAAATTATTTAAAAATATCTATAAATATATTTGTTGTTTTTTACAGCCTACTTTAAAAGTATTTATAAGCGCTGAGACTATCATACATTACATTTTGGGAAGAGGCGCATTGAACACCGCAAAAAAATTATGCGGAACGGAGAACGGAGTGTCTACATAAATTATTTTCTGCCTTAGTCATATAACGAGAATCGCATTCTATAATAAATATGATATGGCTGATCTACCCCGTTTTCTAATAGCAATAAGGAAATAGCATAGATTGATCATATGAGGTTGCAGTGAGCACCTCGTTCAGCGGCATTCGAGACACTGTCCTAACAAAGCACGAAAAAAAAAACAATACATCATTCCCTCTATTGGATGTCGAACCCAAAACCATCCCGTTAAAAGCCAAGCTTTCCACTACTCATACATACAAACTAAGCTTATTTCAATAATAAAAAACAAAAATAATTTAACTGCAATTAAAATAATAAATGCAATTAAACACAAACAGTAATATTTTACGATATTCTTAAACCATAATGATGAATTACAGTTATTATAACGCCGTGATCATTGATCATGGTTCAAAGGTGACCTGTGACCCACTCCCACTTCCACTCCGGCGCAGATAAATTGCACCAATACTTAGACTTTAATGTGGACTTTAATGAATAGATGGTAGTAATGTCTAATATCGACTTTTGACTTTGATACCGTTGTACAGTAAGTAATGTTTAATGAATACTGTGTATAGATAATAAGTTTTGAAAGAACACGATGTTTTTATTATTTTTTCTTTTTAATTTTGTACGAAAATGCTTTATTTGGAATCGCTAAATTAACCGTTAGTTTAGATTTTGACTCAGGTTCTGTTACCACCATCAAAGATTCGAATTCAGAAACCGTTTTGAATATATTCTGAAATTTTCCACTTTGTTTAAAATAGTAAAAAATAGTGTGTGATAGATGCGTTGGGTTCCGCCACCCACATGCAATCATTTCCTAACCAATTTTACATACTTGTACTCCCTTTATACAAAAAGGCAAAAAAATAATTTGTAATGCTCAATTTTTGCTTTTAAAGGCTTATAAAATATTAATCTGACTACCCTTCACAGGTTCTCACGCGGCTGTGTTGCTTATTTTTATGTATATTAATACATATCCGGGATAATGAAATAGCGGTCGATTCCCGCAAAATGAACTCGAGCCCAAAATATTTCGTTATAAGAAGCGAGTAAAAAAGGTTAAAGGTGATATATGTATGATGTTATTTTACATTCAATTATAATAAAGTTTCTTACGTATGTATACAAAATTATTTTTTTATATTTTTCCTATATAAGGAATTGGAAATATTTTAAATAGAGTCAAAAAAAAAAAAAATAGTCTTTCTAATTAATTATTAGATGAATAATTACAGCATAGCATATGTACGTACGTGTGTAAATATGAAATTACTAAGCTAGATTGAGGCAATAACGCAGTTATGGCGCAGAGGCACAAGTGACAGCAATTTCCACTCGAGAAAAAAAAATATAGAATATTTTAATTAATGTTAAGACAAAGTGCGACGTTGAGTTACGGTACTCAACACCCAATGCCTCCAGAATTCGATTTGGACTCGATGGAATTCGACGGAGGTATTTTCAAGTAAATCGGCAAGCAGTAGCTTGACATAAGTATTGGTTAGAATAACATTTCATAGTTACTTACATCATTGATATAGTAGAAATATAAATAGCAGCTGTAAGTGTGAACGAAAATTCGATAGATTAGTTCCTGAGATTACAGCGTTCAATCAAACAAACGGTTTAGCTTTATATTATTACCACATGGTATTGACAAAGCAAAATACTTAAATTTCTATAAGCTGCAGTAAAATTAAATTATTCGCTGTAAAAACACCCTAATGAGCCTGACCCATTTCTTGGTCATTGAACGATTATCGGCTTAATTATAATAACCCATCGTGAAATTCACTTTCATAATTATTCAAAATAAGTTATACTCGTAACTTATAGCTTACGAATATAATTTATTCTGCATTGCGGAGAAAACTTTACGTCAAAAAATTCCGCTTTATACTGCGTGGCGGAACTCAACGTCGCGCAACTTACAAGTTAATTTATAGAAAGCTTCTAAAAATGTAAGCACTCAAATTAAATTTGAGTCAATTTGAGTGATTATCTTTTAATCACTTTGCACTTAAAATAAAGGGAAAGATGGGAGACTGAAAAAGTTGACACCAAAATATTTTTTTTGAAAAATAAATATTTGTTTCCTTAAAAACTGCGTAGATTAAACGATTAATAATTAATATTTAATAATACACCAGCTACTTGCTCTTCATATATGGTCTTGTGGAATTGGAGGTGCCTTTCTATAGATACAATTCCACGTCTGTTCTTGAAAATAGCTGTGCTTTGCTCTACTGGGATCGGTCTATTATTAGTTTATAACTGACAGGTATATCGTTGCCAATAGACCTGATATAGTACTAGTAGACCAAGTGGCGCCGCGCAGTGATTATTGACGTTACTATCACACATGATGATAATCTCGTGAAGGCCGAAAAATTAAAAAAAAAGGAAGAATTACCTAAATATTTGGACGTAGCCCATGAGATTACCGCCATGTGGCATGTCAATGCGACTATCATTGTGCCGATAGTGGTTACAGTTAACGTTTTATTAGCGAAAAACCTCCACGAACATCTTAAAAGGTTATTGCTTAGCTGTTGGATCAAGAACCCGATGCAGAAGGCAGTGTTACTTGAGACAGCGCGTATAGTGAGGAGGTTTCTCTTTCTGGAGTCCTAGGCACAGATGGCTTGCACCCATGTCCCATCCTCGTAAGAGTGTTTTTTAATATTATTTTTTATTACTTCAATTTTTATTTTTTATATGTTTGGGCAAATACAATAAGAAAAGCAGAAAAAAAATACATTGAAACTTCATAGGTAATGGCTACTTGTACATATGTCAGCATTTTGCCGTAATATTATGATTTTATTGTAAGTGTAAATATATTAAAACCGTCACGTCACATCCAAACCATCTAACCCTCTAATTATATCAAGTTAAATCAAACCCTACATAACATCCATATACTAATACTATAAATATGTAAGTTCGTTTGTTAAATGAAAATATAATCGTGATTATCACTTCCTCGAGTGGGAATCAAACCGAAATCCGGCGCGTTTACACACAAACACTTTCCCACTGCACCACGACGGCCTCTTCATATAAGTATATGTATACATAAAAGATTATTTTAGAACGAACATAACATTTTTCACTCCGAGTGCATATTATCTATCTATCTATCTATATAAATACATATTTCATAAGAGCATTAATAGAAGTGAGGTCACGGCCTGCCTTACGGCTATATCATGTAGGTCACTAGCTTTACTACCGCCATAAAGAAGTGATTAATTTGATTTATCACGTTAAATATAGATAGCTCTACCTGCATCTGGTTTGAGGGAACTTTTTTTCTATAATATTATTATTTTTTAGCTTCTCCCGTTATCCCGTACAAGGCAGGGTAGGCAGAGGGAACCTAGTGTTAAGACATTCCTGTCCCCATTTTCCACCAAATTCTGGAGGCATTGCCTGTTGAATGGTGGAGAAATTAAAGTATTAAATATTTAATGAGCTCGAGTAGCAATCGAAACCACAACTTGTCGCCGTTACAGTAATATTATTTAATGCTTCAATTTGATTAGGGTATATATAGGGTGGAGGAACCTAACGCCACGATAATAAAATATAAATAATTTCAATCATTCTCTCGATTTGAAATCGAATCTATTTACGACTACCTAAATCTATGATATACACGTTGTAACCCATCAGTACCACTGTGGTGTCGAACATTAAATATGGGTTCAAATCACATGCTGGGAAATATTTTATATCTAGCTATTTATAGTATCAAATCTCAATAATAATACTAATAATACCATATCTTTTCTACTTATATTTTTCTTAATTACACACTGTATATCGCATACAGCAGGGTAGGGCAAGGGAACCTAGTATTAAGAGACTCCTTTCTCATTGCACCGATAAATGTTCCAGACATTTCGTGTTGAATGCAGATAGATGCTGTGGCCAGACGGCTTCTTTTTTAAATTATATTTATTAGTTGTCATTTTACTTAATATATTAATAGTAATCTATACAAGTATTTTTGATTTAACTATAAAAAAATATCCCTAAATGTCCATTCTTTTTAGTTTTAGCTTCACGCTGTATTCAGCACGCAGCAGGGTAGGCAGGGGGAATGAGAAAGAATTTTTTTTATTCACATAGCAAAATCAGCATAATCTGCATAATAACTGCATAGTACATCATACCCAAAGCCTTTCAACATCTTTCTTTGTCTTCGTAATCTAAGCGCTTGGAACTGAGGATGTTCACGAAGAGTGTCAACGGCGCGGCAGACTGCTTTTATAAGAGATGGACACTATGATAGGAAATGTAAGCACTATTGCTTTAACGTTTTTGCTTTGTAATTTTTTGTAAATGTAAAAAATATATATATTAATTTTATAATATATTCAGGTATTATCCATAGTTAGAAGAGCACGCAGACGAACTAGTGTCAATATCAATTATTTAAAAATAGACTTCACTCTTTTTTCTTTACAGCGGTCTAATAGACGGATTCTAATAGTAAAAACCGGTCCTACAAAGCGAAGCGGACCCATTAAGGACTACGTTAAACTCGCAAGAATAAAGTGTATATTTGTATTTCCACCAATAAATAGTTGGGTGGAAGGACCGACCGAGCTGAAAGAGTAGAAGAGAAATGAGCTCTACTAATCGCCCAGCTCTAGGGAGAGGAGCTAACTAATTACAAAATATAAAACCCTACCCTTTATTGGTGGAAATTTAAGTCTATTTTATTTAAAAGGAGTCCGTTTCGCATAAATATTATCCACTTTTTTCTCTTTCGCGGTGGAATCTGGGCTTAAGACACCGCTTACCACTTCACATCCAATTTTAGTTGCGTGTTGAATGGCGGAACTGACCGTGTTTCAGAGTAAAGAAATTAACATAATTTAAATATAATTCATTTAGTTGGTGAAATTATTTACCGCAATTTGACAAATAATATTGTATAATTATAATTTACTATATAATTTAATTATAAATACTATTAGTTTATTGTTTTTTATATTTGGTTTAGTGGAATAACGTTAGACTGTAAAATTGACAAACGTTATCTTGCTTTGTTAAGAAGACAAAGAGCGGTTTTGGGTCTATTCAACACGTAATGTCTCTAAAATTGACGAGAGCGCGGGCAACAGTTGCTTAACACTAGATTATTTCTATTTAACCTGCTATATGCGGGATAGAGCGTGAATCCCAAAAAAAAGACACACAAAAATATAAATCGTAATCACGTAAGTATTTCACAAAGCTCCATTAGCGAAACAAACCAACAGTCCCGAACGAGTTGATTTAAAAGTTTAAACTAATTAACCATTAAGTTGAAAGAGTGTGTTTGTCCCAGCAAAGCTCGGAAACTAAACGTCAAATAAACATACGGACAAATGAGAGGACTACTGGTTAACTGTTAGAATTACATTGTTAAATGAATTTGTTACTGCAACGAGTTACTCGATAGTGGCCAGAGTAAGTTTTAAAATATATTAGAAAAATTACTTCTTTTTTTTTCTTTTTTTATAAACAAGAGCACTCATTTTGAAGATAATAAAATAAAAGTAAAAAAAATATTTTAATTATGTGGTACATGCGTAGATTTCTATATTATCTTAAAAACAACTGAGCCGATTTTGATTCTACTTGGATTGTATATTATTTAAATATCAACAAAATCTATATATATATCTCGTATAACTCATACATATATTATACATACTTATATTTTTTCGATATGCTTGTACAAACATATAGACATGCTTTCGAAATTTCAACAGATACTAAGATATACATTATACTGGAATACTATCAATTTTAGAGGCCAGTCGTGGCGCAGGGGCACAAAGTGTGACTGTAAATCCGACTGGTTGTGGGTTCGATCCCCACTCGAAGAGATGAAATATTTACTTAAATTATATATTTCCATTTCTTCGCTCTGGTGCCGAGGACAAGCGCGGCGTTGGGTTCTGCCACTCAACACGCAATGCCTCCAGAATTCGGCAGAAAGTGGGAAGCGGAGTGTCTTAACACTAGGTTCCCTCTGCATACTCTGCAGTGTGCGGGATACAGCGTGAAGCTGATTTATTTATTTATTTTACTATCAATTTTCAACAATCTCACATACATCGTGGTCGACCAAATGGGTCGACCACGGTGTATGTGAGATTCTTCGGTCTTTTTTTTTAAATCGATTAATGTCATATTTCAAAGGTAATTTAGTAATATCTATTTTATCACGCTCAAAATCTGCCTTAATTTAGGGGGCAAACATACATACATACATACCTAGAGATATTCGAACAATACACATAACTCCATACAGCCCGTAGGTTGATCTTGCCTTTTTTTTTAACCACCCATTTCCACTTTCCGCCCATTTAACTAACGCCGCGCTGTCTAAACTGACTGAAAAATATTTTGTATTTATAAAAATTCTTGCCATCTTCTTGTTTTGAGAATCATCGTGCTCAGTGAAACAATTTCTGGCCTTTAACGCTTTTTTTATTTTCTTAAGAGAAAGAGAACGGGAACGGAGTGTCTCAACACTAAGTTCTCTCTACATATCCTGCTACAAGCGGGATACAGCGTGAAACTATCAATTCACAGTAGGTATAAAAATATAAAACAATAAAAACTTGTTGTAAATATAAAAATAACAAAAAAAACAGCTTCACGCTGTATCCCGCACACAGCAGGGTAGGCAGAGGGAACCTAGTGTTAAGACACTCCGTTGTCGACGTAATTTAATACTTAACCTTCACCAGAATACGGAACCAAAATTAAATACCGACGTTAGCTGCGAGTGGCAATAATATTTTTTATTAGTGCACTAAAATGAAATATTTTAAAAGCGTTTTGGTGGGCTCATGATAGTTTATGGTATCTTTTATGGTTTATACACACGATAACGATTTATATTGCAGTTATTGGTCAGATTTGTTGCAAAATTATTGGTATTATGGGTTTGTAATTTTAATTTTTATCATATATTTATATAAAAATAGTCTTCTGTGAGACCATTGTAGCGTAAAAGAAGTCTATTTTTATATAAATATAGTGAAACCCAACAATGGCTGGGATGCAACTCTAGGCACGGTTCATGAATGGGAGTCGCACTTGGAGTATTGCTTTTACGATTTTATTAATTTTAAAATGTAACTAACTTACAATTAATTAGGCACAAATTAATCCACTAATTTCAAATTTAAGAACTTTAATTATTTTAAATTATTATATTTTTTTATGATATTAAAAATGAAGCAACAAATCAAACTTTATAGGTGTATCCAATAATATATTGGATTTAAAATGGCATCTTCGAGCCTGAAAGTGGCACATGCCTTAGTATAACCATAAAACTTGGTCTAGTTAGATTCATTGTTACATATTCAGTTCATTTCTGCTGGTGAAGAAGACTGATGGAACTGTAAGATTGTTGTTTGAACCCTAAACGATATTTTTGGTTATGCGAAATATGACGTTACATTTCACCACTTTTCACATTATAACTCTACATTTTGCAAAAATTGAAGACAGTATTAATATATGCCATGGTTTACTCTACCTTCATTAAAAAACATGAGGAAGACACAAAAACATTTTAAAAAATAAGCAAATTTGAAAATTTATGTCGAACATAAATCATACATATACATATATTTAGTTGTCACTTAATATCATCAAGTGTCACTTTGATCGCTTATGTACTGACCGCGGCCCTCTCAGCTAGGTGATAAAACGAATATACGTAGTATCATCATTTTTTCATCACCACAATCTTTCTTTTCGACGCTATTGAGCTTTCGCTACCTTGAGATATCATTATATTTTTAAACTTTGTAATTTACGGTTTTTAAAGAAATGTTAATATATATATGACTTATCAAACCGTTGATAGATTGATTTATCAGTATACTTATAAATAGGCCGTCGTGGCGTAGTGGCATAACGTGTGACAGTAAAACGCGACGTTTGTGGGTGCGATTACCAATCCGGGAAATTAATTATTTAAAATTTAATTTTCTCGCTCTGGTAACAAGATAAGGTATGAGATTGAGATCTACCACTCAATATTCAATGTCTCAAAAATTTCAACAGGAAGTGGGCAACGGACTATCTTAACTCTAGGTTCCCTCTGCCCTGCTATAAGCGAAATGCAGTATAACGCTATAAAATCAAAATATATTATTATTAATAACAATAATTTTGAATTTGTTAATGAATGAATACGAATGCCATAACTCAAAACTTCCATTTAACTTATCAACCGTTGATAGATTGATTTATCAGTTTATTTACACTCCAAGTCAACTGGGCTGAATCTCAGAAGGGTTGAAAGTTCGACAGCTCTCAAGATGGATCGTTGAGATGTTGACTAATTTTGATGCTGAAAATAAAAACTTTTTCGATTGTTTTGACTGAAGATTGAAAAGTTTGTAAAGAAAATGTTAAATTTGCTGTCATTTTGCGTGATGGTATTAAATATAATTCATTATATACTGTTTATTCTTTTGAAATTTGTATCACAATTAATGTTTACGTCGTCTGTCATTTATATTGCTCTTTTTTTGAAATGCGTATACCCTTCTGAAATTTGATAAAAAATGACAATATTAAAAATATGTAATGTCTATCAGTCTGTCTGTTGCTGTTCGTCTTTGCGTTAAGAAACTACTGTACTAATTTCTTTTGCATTCTTTTTGTCATATAGCTATTTATGGTTGCAGATATTTACAAATGTGAGTACCACTACCTAATTCTTAAAATATTAACTACAAAAAGTGTGGTATTATTAAAATAAATTATTGTATACATTACATCACTAGGATTTACAATTACAATTGTTTCTTTTTAAGCACAACAGATGATAATGGCAGTACCAAGACAAGGGTCACAAGGTCCACGCAAACGAAGTTGCGGCCGATGACTAGTAGTAGCAAAATATACATTTTCTTAGTAATCATTACGTCAATAATATCAATAATATTCAACAGATGTATTATGTATATATAGTAAATGTTATGATGAAAAATGTGTCAAAAATCGTA